>JAOQMK010000003.1:4526269-4538859 GCA_027564415.1 Erythroxylum macrophyllum
TTCAAGAATTGCTTCGTCGTGCTTGGGACGTTCAAATGGCACACACGCCTCGAGAAGGGAACCGTTGTGCGGATCTTATGGCATCGATAGCTTCGGTTGCAGAGCCGGGTCTACATTTTCTCCGGGAGCCTCCCTAGAGCCTTTTGGATGATTTACACCGCGATATGCGAGACCACCTATACCCTAGATCCCTTCGTAGGGGTTTAGACTCTCAGAGCTAGTCTCTTTGTTTTTATTTCCCGTGTAACAAAAAAAACTACTTGAATCATACAAATTTTATGTAATTTTAAACCTAAAATTAATATAATACGAAGAAACAAAATAACCTGAAAAGAGAAAAATATTATAATATCAATATCAATACCAGGCCAAAATCATATAATTATCATAATCTAATTGCTCAGTAATGCTTTCAAAATCGGATTGGAAGTCAAATCTATAAGATAAGAAGTTTAAAATTTTAAAAATTTAACTAGTATTAAACCTTAATAAAATCGGTTAAAATTTGATTAAAATTAAAAATTTTAAAATATAATTAAAAAAAGTCCTTATTTATAAAAAACCTAATGTTTAATTAAAAAAGTTTATTAAATAAAAATTAATTGATTTATTTTAATTTATAAAAACTAATTAATTTATAAAATCGATTAATTAATTAATAAACTGGTCAATTTTTAACAATAAAAATTATTGAAAGAAATCGAACAGAAAAATTTAAAACTAAACTAATCCAAAAATTTTATAGTTAAACCAACTAAACTAGTTAAATTTTCCAAGTTCCAACCATTTCTAAGAAAAAGGGTTTCTATGTTTTGGATCCTTCAAGGCAATCGACAAATGCTTAGGAACCTGTTATTCCAAACAGAGACATGGTTTCTTGTGCTGTTCCTTAAAAAGTTCAACTAAAATTTAATTGCTCAGTCTCAAATACAAATTACAAATTTCTTTACCTACAAACTTCCACTGTAAGTTCTACAAATTGCACTGGTAAAACAGGTTAGCATGAATGCACACTGCTGCTAAACCACAAAAAGGGAAATGGGATTCAACAGGTTCTGCTCAAGAAAATTCTAAACATTTTTCACCAACCTAACAATAACAATTTTGGAGGCAGGAAAAGAATCACCATTTCTCTCTACAATTACAAAATTAAGATGCTAAGAAGTCCTATGGGATCATGTAAAAGAAAGAACTATTGCAATCTCTTTTTCTTGACCATGTTTGCGGAATCTAGATGATCAATCATGACCAGGTCATCTTCGTCGTCGTCGTCAATCTTTTGGACATCCTTCTGATTGCTACTGTCGTTAACACTAGACAGTTCGGGAGGCACTTCCGGCAATTTTCTCTTCCTTCCTATAATCTCTGTGCCCTCAGAAATTTCTTCAACCTCAGCATCTTTTTGAACCTCTGAGAGCTCTGTTGACAATGCATTTGCTGCAGTGTCACCATTTCCATTGGACTTGTTATCATTCTTCTCAATAGGAGCTTGTGTCCATCCAAATAGAACCATTCCATCTGGTTCCTTCTCCTCATCAAAGACTTCTCTGTAAGTTCAATATTGAAATGGCAGCTTCAGACATCTAAAATTAAATACCAGCTAGCAGACAACAGCCTTCTATGAAGAAGATGAGAAAGTGTATTTCCTCAATGACAAACATCAGGTGGCAAAACAATTTCCAGTTGATGCCACTCAACATAAACATAACTTTTAAAACTATAGAGGCTAAAAATAATAATGAACCTGTGCTTTATATAGACATTGCAAGTGAACTCCTGCCGAAGATCCTCTACACTGATCATTGTTCCACCAGTAACTGGTGTGGGAAGCTCACACAGCATCTGCAGAGGGAAGGAATAAGGAAAACAAGCAATAAGCATGCAACGAAAGCCACTCAAATTAAAAAGGAAGAACCGGGCAATAACCTTCTCAAGGTTGGCATTATAATTTGCAATCATGTCTTCATCAAGATCATCACCAACTTCATAAAGAAGCGCTGTACCAATCATAATAATTGGGGAATTCATGCCAAGCTTGGCTTTAACAATCTTTTCAACAAAATCCCGCAACTTTGATCTCTGAATATTAACCTCCAGCGTCAATGGAGTCTATTTCCAACAATTAAAGATGAGCTTATGCAACCATAGCAATAAATACAACTAAAATAGTTGCATAAGTAATAAAAGGAATTCAGGCATACATCTGAACAGACACAGCAGGACTTGTTGGGTTCAAAGGGTTCCACTGGCATAAGAAGCATCTTTCTTGATGGATGTTCTAAACAATATGTCATCCTGCATGGGCAATCAGGTCAAATTCACAGAGAACAGCCATACCAGAACAGCAGGTAAAATTGAGATCCATCAATCATTCTTAAAAGCTACTTTCAGCACTACTTTTTTAACGCTTAACAAGCATGAACAGAAAGCAAATCAAATCTCCAATAAATGAAAAACACAATTTCAGAAATTAAAAAGAACGTATATGATTTCAACTTCAGAAACCCATTCTTTATGAGAAAAGAAGGAAATCCACTAAACTTCTTTAAAGATCTGGGAAACTTCTTGGCCATTTTAGAAGAGGAAAACCATCAAAACTCCCATAAAATTGCATGAGATATCCATAAAGAAAAAGAGAACGGAGCCACACCTATAACTTTCAACATCCTTCCTTAAAACCTTGATGGTTTCAATAACAATCAGCCCAGCAATGACAGCATTTGTTGTTGCAACAGCATGAACAATGTTACCAGCAATACCCTTGGCTTCAAAGAGGCTATGCAAAGGAATCCCAAATGAAGCAGCTCGAATATTTGCAGCAGCTGAGACAAATTCTACAGCCAATTGATCATCTTTATCAAAAGTTAGGCTTCCGATGTCCTGTGGGAAACACAATTAAGATTATCAAGTTGTTTGATCTGAGGTCTTATTAATCATTTCCTTAAAAAGCACGAGATGAGCAAACCTTTTCTCGCTTCACAAAAAAAAGTTTTAAAGACTCGAGAAAAATTCTTGAATTTTCCACAAGACTCCAAACATCCTGTGGATTCTTCAAGCCCAAAGATGTCATAGCAGATACTGATAGACCATCAGTTGGACCACCTTTAACAACATTTCCATTCTGCTCTATTGGATTGTCATGTAGAATATCCCTTGTATACATGGGCCTTGGTCTATTACGATTTTTCCATGTCTCTTCATTAGAAAGAGCTACTTCGATGTTGTAACCAAATACATGATCATATATTCTCCTTCCATATTGCTCTACGTCCTCATCTTTTCTTCGTTCAAAGACATCTTGGGTTTGTTCTGATGCGTTAGCAGAATCACTAGCATGAACATTAAGATCATTTTCCTGATTTTTATCTCCGAACAACTTTGCAAAAAGTAAGTCCTTTGCCCACACAATGCAATGAACAAACTGCAATTGAAACAAGAGATAGAAAACAAGAATACAGAGCTCTTTATATTCCAAGAAGAATCATCATATTTCATATAATCTAAAAGTTGTCTCGCCAAAGAATAATCCAAACTGAAATCCAGTAAATCTTCCATATCAAAATTTCGCAAAATCTTAAGAGCCAATAAATGAAGGCAAATTACACTTACTTACCTAGATGAAACCTAGTAAATTCTACAAAAGAACAACAGTCTCAGGTCACGGTGTAATCACATCTATAATTGAAGTTACTCCGTCTTGATCAACAGTGCCATCAACAATAATAACACTAAAAAACTAAATCAAATGAAGTGGACAAGTAAATTTCATATACCTAACCACTAATCAAAACTGATTACTGGCATCACCTGATAAAATGGCTAAAAACTTATAAATGCCGGCCAACTCCAAGAGAAGTAGGACATAGTATTATCTAAATTCCAAGAGGCTGAGGAAACTTCACGTATGTGTACCTTTGAAGGAGTACTAGTAATCGTACAGACAGGATACGTCTTGGGTGCAGGTTTTGGCTGACATTCATAACATTCTGTTTTCCCCTTCACATGGACAGTAACCTGCATCACAGAAGATAATAAATAAAAGAAAAAGGATCAACATTTTAAGAAATGCTCACGTTAACAGTATAGATTATTAACCCACAAACAGAAGCACAACATAGATAGGGTCAATGTTATACAAAAGAAGCCAATGGGAGATGTCAAACGAAGAACTACTAGTTAAATCATGGTTTCAGATACCAAAGGTGCAAACGATATCTAACATTTGCCACCTTTTCTTACTTGGAGATCCTTTAGTTTTGTAGTAACAAAGAAAATGTAGTTAAATGAAAACACTAAGCAATAAGAAAGAACCAATTCATATCAAAGGCAAAGAACAATACTACTGACAAACATCCGATCTACCATGTCCCCATATACCAAAAAGGCAAATACCTTTCCTTTGTTAAATGTTAAAATAAATAAAAGGAGACAGCAAAAGGTCACCTGTCCTAAGAAACCTGTTGTTCCACTTTCAACTAAAGGAACTTCAGCTGCCAAGCAGAGGCGGTTCACATGTCGCCTTGCATCCAAGTTATCAAGTCCATTCAGAACAACATCAAATTCCTTGAAGAACTCCGCATTAAAACTAGAATCCTTCACATTTGCATGGTATGATGTAATGTTTATGTCAGGCCTAAATCTTAACACAGCGTCTCGAGCAACCTGGTCAGAACATTGATAGTACATATGACATTATCTACAAATGAACACTTCACACAGAAGGCAGAAATACTAATAAGAATTACACACTTTAGCTTTGGACTGCCCAACATGTGACTGCCGGAATAAAAATTGTCTATTTAGATTGCTAACTTCTATGGTATCCATGTCAATCTGCAAAAAGAAATATGTAAATGCATCAGCGGAAACTCCAAAAGGTCATTCTTAAAATGAAATCTAAAGGGCAAGTGATCGGTCTTTTTGACAGCCTAATAGTAGCAAGGTATCACATTCAACCTACAAAACACGTAACCAACTAGAAGTCACCATTACAATTATTTCATTGCCAATCTCATGTTTCATAACAACAAACACCCGGCCAGAACCATGCACAAATATGTCATGCCATACAACACAGAATTTTGTAAGAAAGAAAAAGGTAAAATACCATCCCTACTATGTAAGCAAACATCCAACACAGAGGGGCCAGAGCAAGGCTGACCCTTTAAGAAAATCCTGCAATACCAGAAACCCACAACATCACTTGTGGCTACCAATCTAACGTCAGCAAACAAGCTTTTACGAGAAATAATATTTTATATCGTCTATTTATAACATGAAATATCGCACCAACATGAGTGTACGACAAAAAGATGGTTTCAATGTAGTTGCACATCTATCTTGTTCATAATGCAAGAAAGGTACAATCACGAAGAGTAAGAAATTGACCAAATTATGCACACTCAAACTTCATTGTTTTTTCGTCCCTATCTTAGCCAAAGCGTAAACTAGACCTTTCAAACAAAGAAACCCCGGTCAACGTACAAAACGGTATCAAAATCCTTAAAAGCACACATCTGTGCTCCAAAACCTGAAATCGAACTGCTTAAACCCTAGAATCCGCGGGAAACACCAGTATAACTAAAATTCAGAAACAGCCCACTAATTCAAACTTCTTTTAAACAAAATCAATTGACTTGGCAAAGGGAGATTGATTCAGCAGAGGATGAAACGAAACACTTACGATATGAATATCTTGAAAACCAGAGAGAGCCAGCGTTTTGAGCAACTCACATCCAATCCCACCAGCTCCAACCATGAGCACTTTCGCCCCCTAAAGAACATAAAGAAACACACACCAATAAAAAACACACCCATAAAATTCATGCACAAATTCCACAACTCAAAACCCATAAAAGACGGAAACTTCAAGAAGAAAGCTACGAAAAAAAAAAACAAGGGTTTTCAAGCTTCCCCTCTCATTACCTTTATAGCATCATGGTATTGTAGCAGAGAAGCCATTAGAGGGGGGTTTCAGCTACAGCAAAAGACTTGGGGCGGGTAAGAGCAAGAAGAGACACGAGTGAAAATGAAGTTTTAAAAGTTTGGTATTAAATTATCGATAATATACATAAAAGAAAGAGACAAAGAGCCAGTGGCGTTTATTGGGAATCGAACACGGGACGTGAAAGATAGTGGAGAATCTTGACGGTCAGTTACTGTGAAATGGCGGCTGGAACCCCAAAATGTTACAAGTTAGGCAGTAACAAACAACAGCTTTTGTGTTCTATATTCCGATGAGTGGAAGAGCCACCGCACACGGCAAGGAACGACGGGATTTTTGCGGTTGACTCTTCTTTACCCGCTATTTTTCATGGAATCTCATCATCAGTGTCATGTCTTATATCAATTTTTTAATTTAAAAAAAGAAATTTGGATTTAGTATTCTTATTTTAATTGAAATTTACTGAGCACTTAAATTTTATTTTTTAAATAATTTCTAACTTATAAATAACAATTAATTTTGAAGCTAAGCACGGTAATGGATCTTGGGTCGAATCTAGTTATTTTTTTTGGACCTAGATTCAACTTAAGCCCAATTGAGCTTAAAGCTTCAGGCTTTAGGCTGAGTCTGACTTTGAATATTTCGAAATTCAATTAAATTTAATTAATTTATTTTGAATTTTTAAAAACTTAAAATGATCTTTTTTATTAAAAAGGCCTTTTATGTGAAAATTTCGAGCTTCAGACTGCGATGTCGGTTTACGTGCCGGAAGAGATTGTGGAGCAAATTCTGGCGAGGCTACCACCTAGAGCCGCCCTGAGGTGTGGTGCAATGAGCAAACAAGTATATTCTCTGATCAACCGCTCAGGTTTCATCTCCAAAACCCTCTCTTATACCCTCTCAGCAAGAAAGCACTCTTCTCAAGTTGTTTCCCTAACAAACTTTTATGACCTAGGGTCTATTTTCTCTCTCTACTTGGACCCCTTCACTGTCGATGACTACAAACATGATATCCCTTCTCCATTCCCTACTGATAAATCTTACCGCTGTGCGCTAATAGATTCTATCCATGGTTTGGTCTGTGTTGCTAAATTTGGTTTTCATGCCTTAGACCCTGCAGAGATATACATATGGAATCCTCTCATTAGACGCTACATTAAAACCCCAAATTGTAGCTTGCTAGGTAGTGATCCTTTGTTTTTTGGATTTGGGTTCGATTCCATTAGGAGTGACTATAAGGTTATAGTCATTGGATGTGACAGGGAGACATATTATAAATTTAGTGTACAATTATATTCCTCGAAACAAGGGATCTGGAGGGACATTAATGAACAATGGCTGAACTCCAGTGGTATTATTTGTTTAGCCCGATTTCCAGGTCGGCGTTTCCAAAATGGGGTAATTCATTGGTTGGCCTCTAGAGAAAACAACGAGACTTTGATTATTGGTTTCGATGTCTCCCGTGAGAGTTTCAAAGCCATGAAGTCACCATGTAATTCAATATATGATACAAAACTTTTTCAAATTGGGGAATCTCTTGCCTGCATTCATCAGGATGCTTCATTCTTCAGCATATGGTTGATGAAAGATTATGGCGTGGAGTCTTCATGGACTAAGATTTACAGCGTTCCATATCATGGATTTTCAGCTTCAATTGTAGGGATCCCAGAAGATGGTGATTTTTTGATAGTCAATTATTATTTCAAAGGAAGTGAGGAGTTATTTTGGTTCAATCCTGAAAATAGGGCTACTACAAGAACCGGAATACGAGTCCATGATTGTGCTGTACAAGCTTCATCTTACACAGAAAGTTTAATTTTGATGGACAAAGAAAGTGGTGCTCTTTCCTGTTAAGAGGTATTTTAGTAACTTTATATAAAGTCAAATTATTAATATTTAATTTGACTGTAGAGAAGACCCTTTAAGTAATTTTGTACTTAATTTTTCTTCTTTTAATATTAATATTAATATTGCTTAAGGTCATTTATCTTAATATATTCCTGCATCCTGACGTATTCTTCTTTAGGGTTGATGGCTGGATTTTATGTGAATAATCATATATTTACATACATATGATGTTTACACTACTTTGTTTAATTGGATTGTATGTGGGTTTACCGGAAACAATCTCTTTATTATGTAGAGTTAAGGTTGCATATCATCAGACCTTCCTAGACCTCACTTCATTACGAAATTTCGAATTAAATGTGATGATGATGATGAATAATATAAGAGTTTATGTTCGGTTTGAAGTTAAAATTTTGTTTAATTTAATCAAATTTAATTTTAATCTAAAAAGATATAAAATTTGAACAAAATCTTATACTTGAAACATTTTCAATGATGCGACATACTTGAATTTAACGAGTGAGGAGTTTTATCCCTATATTGATATGATTTCTTAATCAACTATACTCTTTCATTAAATCTTTATGTAAGGATATGAAAATAATGTTTATGACACCAATCCTTCAAGATCTAAGTAGCCATATATTTGAAAGTGGTAGCCTTTAGGAATGATAATTTTGCTTAGTTTAGTTTGGTTTGATTCGAGATGATTCGATTTTGGGTAGAGTTTAGAGTTTTTCGTTTTAATTTTAGACTTTGGGACAAGTTCAGCTCGAATTGTTTGATCTTAAAAAATGAAAAATTGAAACTAAATGACATTATTTTGACTAAAATATCATTCTTAAATTTTAAATAAGAAAAAATTAGCCAAATTTAGCTCGGAAGAATTCGAACCTTACTTATTTTCAAGCCTAATAATTTCTAAAATCATTCTTTTAGTTGTTTCTTTGTATATTTTAGACTTTCAAATGATTTTTAGTCATTTATTCTATTATTAATATAATGTTAAACTTTTTTTTAATGCCCCTATTTTTAATTTAATTAAAGACTTATCTTATATATTTTAGATAATAAGAAAACTAAAATATGAATAATTGAAATAAGAGAAGTATAGAAAGGTTATGGATGCGATTTTTTTAATAGAACTACTTTGATACCTTTTACTTAGTACATAATATGACAAGAACAAGAGTTTAAGAATATTACCGGAAGAAATTATATTTAAAACCCAATCATTTATTCATTCCTCCTCTCCAGGTTTTCTCCCGACGCCGTATACGAACTTCTCTAGCATTGGGGGATTCCAGGTTTGGCAATGAAGGAAGCCCGATCAGATCTGGCAGCTCACCTTGAAGTCTAACTCTCAGCCATACTAATACGGTACTGGACATGATATTGGATTAGATTTTAGTATAATATTGTATTGATATTAATTAATAACAAGTATCATTTTAGGTAATTTTTTAAACTTATAAAATAGTCCTTATTTTTTTAAATTATAAAATAGGTCATTATTATATTATACAATAATGCAGTATATTTTTAACCTAATAATCACAATTTTAATTTAATTTATAAAATTAATTTAATAATTATTAATAATATAACTAAATTTAAAATATATTTTTAAAATATATAAATTTCAAATAAATATTGATTTAATAATTAAAAATATATAATAAATATTAGTTTATAAATAATAATTTTTAAATTATCTATTTTTTAAAAAATAAACTATTTTTATTAATACTTTATTAATAATCTTTTTTAAATATTTAAATAAATTTAAATAAAAATAATTTATTTTTAAGTTTTATTTAATTTATATCGTACCGGTTTTGGTCCGGTACAGTACATACTGACCGGTGCAATACGTACCGATCGGTACAGTCTGGTATTCAAAACCCTGCTAACTTTATTTGAATTTTTTACGTTTTATTAAAAATATAAAATAATATCATTTTAATAAAAAATATTATTTTTTATAATTTTCTAATTTTGAACTAAATTTGGGCTCAAAATTTAAGCCTATTCAAAACTTATTCAAATTAGTTATAGCCCGTTAATTCTAATTTAAGTTGGGCCGAGCCTGAATTGTCATCTAATTATTTTGAAAATTTTATAATCTTTTTTATTTTAAATCGTTACAATAAATTATTTCTCTATTAAATACATAATAATTTTAAAAAATAAGAATATGAGATATCATTGATATAAACTTTGGAAGTTCAATTCAAAAAGGCTTATTATAAAGAATTTGTTTAACTTGTGTTCTTAAAGAATTGTAAAACATTAATTTTATTAAAAGAGTTTTGAAATATTATTATTATTATTATATTTATTATTACTATTATTATTATTATTAACTTTTTATTATTTATTTATTTATTTAGGGTTTATTATTATTATTAAATAATAATAATAATAATAATAAGATAGGTTTAGCTATTCATTGATGAGTTAAAAATAAGTTGAGGTGAGGTTTAACTATTCTTTAAATTTAAAGAATAACTTTTACCCAAAGTTAGTTATTCCTAACTCTCTTTTTAACTAAATACAGGTTTAGGAATAAGTTAAATACAGGTTTAGGAATAAGTCAGGAATACATTAGGAATAACCGTTCTATTCCAGTGTACTAAAGAGGTGGATGGAGTAATAAGTTTTATCACATTGAAATATATATATATTCATAGATAAAATCAAATACATTGTTCTATTAGAGGTTCAGTGTATAGCGTCGTCGACAATGTCGATTTACTTGCCGGCAGATGTTATGGATCAAATTATGGTGAAGCTACCACCTAGAGCAGCGGTTAGGTGTGGAGCAACGTGCAAGCAATTGTACTCTCTAATCAACAGCTCAGGTTTCGTCTCCAAAACCCTCGCTTATACCCTTTCAACAAGAAGTCACTCTGTTCAAGCTTTTTTCCTGTCAACTTCCCCTAACCAGAGTTCTACTTTCTCTCTCTAATTGGAACCCTATTCTGTCGATGACTACAAACATGATATCCCTTATCCATTCCTTACTGATTGACGTTACTACTGTAACCTAATAGATTCTATCCATGGTTTGGTATGTGTTGTTGTTATTCATTTTGATTTTCAAGACTTAGACCCTGCGAACATATACATATGGAATCCTCTTATTAGACGCTACATTAAGACCCAAAGATGTAGCTTGATAGAAATTGATTATTTGTTGGTTTTTGGATTTGGGTTCGACTGTGTAAGGAACGACCATAAGGTTATGGTCATTGGATGTTGCAGGAAGAGATACTTTGAATGTAATGTACAAGTTTATTCCTTGAAACAAGGGGTTTGGAGGGACATTGATATTACCAAGCTTTTTCTACGTGATGAGTATTAGGAGTCATAAGGTGTTCCACGTTTTATGGAGAGATAAGATGTTCTATATGATAAGTATTAGAAGTCATAAGGTGTTCCACATTTTATGGAGAGATAAGGAAGAATATGTTCTGGTTCAGCCAAATTTTGCTGAGGCTGAATGTTGTCGATTAGATCCATGATTCTGAATAACTTCAGCTAGAGAACACCTGCAAAACAATAAAGGCACACCGGGGATTGGTTCCCGGCAAACCCCTCCGACGCTCAAGTTTGTCTTTTTGTAAAGGTTGTGATGATTGTAAACAAAGTGAAGTAGGGTTTCTTGTGTCGTACCTGAATTATGGAGAAATAGTACCTTATATACCTGGAATCACTAGGTTTAGGTCTTTACGTGAGTCTCCACATTTGCATGGGAGATTATCTCCTACGACCGGGCCGTCGATATATGGGTCTGAGATTGGGTCTTGCTTAGCCGGCCCAACCAACCCAACCATAAGCCCTCTACTCCTCGAGCCTGATCGAAGAGAATGGTCGATGGAGTACATAAGGATTGTGCGGCTCGTACGTGTGATGACTCAAGATAAGGCCGGTCGATCGAGAATCGGTGTTTATTGCGCGATAGGTCTTACTAGGCCAGAGAACCGATCGGGCTTCTACGCTTAGCGCGCGACCGCTCGACCGGGGACAGGACGATCGGTCGGCTCGCATTAAAGAGCGGTCGATCGGTCGTCAATGTCTAGTCGTACCCACTAGGTTTAATTATTACTTGATGATTCGTATCTTCTGGGCGCTGACGATTCGTATCTTCTGGGCGCCGTTCAGAATTTGGAGCGACGCGTCCTTTTAACTACCGCGTAGCTGTCTTGCGATGTTCTATGTCATCATTTGTGTCCTTTCGATTGTCACGCCGCTTCGAGCCTTTAATGATCCCGACTCTCCACGCGTTTTACGCCGATTGATATTCCCGCTCGATTGATGCTATAAATTCTGGAATCGACAACCTTCGTTTGTTTCCATTTCTGCACATCTTACTTTCCCAATTTATATTCTCCAACTTCTTTCTAGCTGCCGTGTTTTTCTTGCAATTATCGGGATTCCATTTCCTCCGTCGCCTAGGCTTCAACGCTCGACCACCAAACAATTTTCTTTTTCGTAACCCCGTCTTCAAGTAGTCCCAGAAGTGAGGTCAACCGTAGGGGTGAGACCGTCGGAGGCCGCTTGAGATAATGGCAGAAGCGATGGAAGTGCCGAAGGTAGGACCAAATGAGAGGGTTACGTCGAGAGGGAAAGAAGGGCAATTCCAAATGAGGAGCCGGACCCCAACTCAAATGAAGGGGAAAAATGACTTCATGAGGGGGTCTCTCTAGTTCTTTCTGCGAACTCTGGTCCCGCCTTGGTCGTTCCGACGACCTCTCCAATTGCCTCTCCTCTTGAGGGTCCTGATTAACTTGGG
>JAOQMK010000003.1:4619690-4630084 GCA_027564415.1 Erythroxylum macrophyllum
CTCTATAAGGATAATCCCTTAATTAAGGGACTATCTATTATTATGGGATTCTATCTATTATTATGGGATTCTCTACATATTACAATAATTCCCCTTGACTTTCAAAGTCAAGTTATCCATTTCTGACCATATAACAAACCAAATCATTGATAATTGCGAAATGATGACTGCCCAAAGTCTTCCAGTTCTGAAGTTTAAACTGTATAAGTTTCATCCACTTCTGTTCACTTGGATGTCTTCTTTTGTTTCCAGTAAATTAGACAAGTTTTAGAACTTCAGAAATCCAACTCAAGAACACCAATCACACAAGGAAATAAGCAACTGTATTGAAAGGGAAAACAAAAAGAACATAGACAGAGAGATTTAGAATGCCATACGCTGCAAGCTGTCCTCAAAACAGCAAATTCACCAGCTGTGACTGGAACTAAAAATTTGTCATTGGTTTTCAAAATGTTGTTGACTACATCTGTGGAAAAAATTAGATTAAGAAACAATATATTGAGTTCAATGCTACCGAAACAGGACAACAGATAAATCTGATATCTCAAGGACTTAAAATACACAATTAGAGAATAATACTACGAGATCTCCTTATCTGCAATGAGCCATTAGACAGCTTAACTTTCGAAGGAAGTAGACAACACAACAACGCAATTTCACAAAAAGGTTTAACTTTCCACATTTGACCAGCAAGAGTGTAAGCAAGTACAGTAACTAATATAACAAGAAAGGAATGTCAAGAGCACAGCTTGGAACATCTGCAAGTCTAGGCCTTCTAATCAACAGCAGGACAAAAAACATTAAACAATTACAAGCAGCTATCATTGTTTCATTCTCTGACTCCTCCCACTTTTGATAAACTAAAAGTCCACTACATGTAAAATAGATGAAATGCAACAGAGGTCATGGTAAAACAATGAGAAATATATTTCCAACACCCAATAATGTTTTAAAAGAGAAGATTTAAACTACATGGACGGACCGAGCAATACCTCCTAAACAATTGAAAAATGGCATTATTTAGGTTTTTATTTATTTTCCACTTTGTTCTTACACCTACTTCAAGACAACCATTAATTCATTCTAACTCATATTAAAGCTTTTTTTTAATTTTCCACATATCATATAATGGTGCAATGAGTAACAACATGATCAAAGAAACAGAAATATTTGGATTCTATCAGGATGAAGTTAGGGACTGCTTTCACATGTCTTTCATCTGTTACAATTCCCATAATATTTAACATTTCAGGACTGTTCTTAAATAAATTGTTTCCAATACTTGCAATTCCATAACAAAGGACACAACTGATGCTTGAATATAAAAACAGGCTACAAAAACAAACATTATGGCTCCCAAACAGTCTAATAAACCAATATACAACAAAAATAAACATGAATTTGAAAGGAACCAATGCCAATACAACCATTATAACGAACAATACTTACTTAAAGAAATGAAGTAGCCATTGCCCTCTGTATACGGCTTAATAGATAAGCTCTTTCTAACTTGTCCAGCGTTGCTGTCACGAAAAGAAGTTAAGTTTTGGTAACAATATAAAAACTGGACTGCAATGCTTCCACACTATATAACAATACTAAATGAAAGGATAAGCAGGGATGGATCTAAAAGTTTAATTTAATGGGGGCAAACTATTAAGTAGATAAATGAGTGGCGGAAAATAACATTTTGTCCATAAACTAATTGCGAAAAAATAAAAAATTCCTGTATATATTAGTTAACAATAGAGCTTATGTATCTTCTTTGTGGAGGGTCATGATGTTTTATAGTTGCTGCAACATTGCACAATAACATCAACAAATGGAAAGAGAAATCAGTTCCAGTAGTTCAAGGAAAGTCGACCTTGATAGCATTGCAGGATCATGGAAAAATTCAGTCGAATCTTTGGGACCCAAGCTGATCAAAGACCCCACTTCTGTCGCTGACAGAGCAAACAGCTGCAAATCATGAACAAAATAATTGTCAACAAAGACAGAGAAAGAGAAAAAGGTATAAATAATGCAATATGAATGTGACATGACATATTCCACATCCCCCAAATTGCGGAGTTAATTGAACGTCCTGATTTTAATGCTAAATAGATACAAAACTTTACCTGCCTCTTTTCATAATTATATTTCCGCTCTCCTACAGCAGGCCAGAAAGTGAACATCACACTACCACGTCGATCAACTTTAAACCCTCCAGACTGTATAAAGTAGTAATTGGTGAAACACTTAAAACTTCATGGTTAGTACATAATATAAAAGCAGATAAATTATGCTTACATTCGACTTGGTGAAGGTAGGCAGACAAGGATTAACAGAAAGTGCAGCTTTTCCCTTGAATACAGTATATGGAGCAAATATTCGATCTGCAAAACTTCTGCAAGTCAGATAAAAGATATAAATATAGATGCCCATAGTCCTCCAAGCATGGACCATACAACAGAGTTTGTTAGTGGTCTCTGTACCTTTTACAGTAAAATCTGATCTAGCAGTTGAGATTCCAGCCTGGGATGAAAATACATGCAAACCAAAGGCATCTCCTACGCTAGGCTTCCCAAGCAAGTTGCTGCTTACAACACAAAAAAAAAAGTACAATTAAATGATAAGAAACAAAAGCAGAAGGAAAAAAAAAAGAACATAGATTTTAAAAAGAATGCTTGCAAGAATTCAGTGAAAGCTAAAATTGTATTATTTTCATAAGGAAAATATGCAGAACAACTATCTCCTATGGGAAAATGCAACATCGAAAGCAAGTAAAAAAAAAAGATATCAAAAGAGCTCTAAAATCGACAACTCTACGCAAGAAAGACATTTTTATCGCACAGAAGGATAGCCAGATTGCCTTTAAGAAGCAATTCCCCGGTTTAAGGTTTTGTCTTTTGATTATCACTGCCTTTAATTTTCATTCAGAATCCCAGCAATTAAAAAGTACTTCAAACACTGGAGACTATAGGTAAAGTAATTAAATAGTAGTTCAAGTCTAGCACGCCCTTCAAGCGCTGGAGACTACAACTTCAACAACTGGTTCCTAACAAGAGTTAAAAATTGTGTCTTTAAAGGTTGTTGCCTCATACTAAAACATCCATTAAACTCACAGAATGTTCCACAACCGGGAAAAGGAATGAGAACAGATATAGACTGTCAATGGAAATCAACAGTCTTCTGCCATGTTTCCCTAACCAAGAGCCAAAAAACAAAACACAAAATGCCCAAAAAAGAGAGAGAGAGAAAAAGAATGCTTACAAGGCTCCATAACCAACGATCCATTTAACCCGAAACAGAAACAATAACAGGGAAAGCAGATAAGGAAAAGAAGAATCAAGAACCCCATAAACATAGTTAATTTTGTAACTCATTATCTTCTCCAGTGAAAATGACCAAAGAGGAAGCATCCAAAGGTATCATCTTTCTTCCACTCCTCCGTTCAATTTACAGTAGAAAAGATTAGAAAAATAAAAAAAGACACATGCAGTATGGGATTAGATAGGGTGAAAACAGTCGGTACCTGGATTTTAGAAATCGTGGTAACTTCATCATCTTCCCTGAGAGAGAGACACAGTATCTTCGAGAGTGAGAGGGAGACTGAGGGTTTATCGGGGTTTGTAAAGAAAAGGGACATATATGTTAATTTTTATTTTTATTATCGAAATATACCCAATCAATTTGTAACAAATTTAATATCGGATATTCTTAAACTATATATTCTTTAATATTGGATATTCTTAAACTATACATTCTTTAATACATTTCAATCAATTTGTAACAAATTTAATATTGGATATTCTTAAATTATATATTCTTTAAAATGGTTAAAATATAAAACGTAGAGCATTACTTAAATTTTCTAATATGAATTCTTAAGAATTATAATTTCAACTCTTTTAACTTTCAAGATTGAATCTTATAGAAAGTGCTCTTAATTTAAGTAAAATAGTTATTCAAATATTTAGTTTCAGTTTTACTTCTTCATTCTTTAACTTGCGTCATTTTTTTATTATCACAATTAAGTATACTAAAAATAGCCTCTATTATATAAGGATAAAGCTACGTATTATTAGTTCTTTTCAAACCTCGCTTTATTGTGAAACTTCGACCGTGATCACGAGTTATTTAAATATTTAATTAAGTTGGAATTTGACAGTTTTTTCCAAAGTGATTAGTGGACATAGGCTAATGAATTACTTCTAAATTTGCCTACCACAAAAGTAGAAATTAATTAACGAGAAGAAAAAGGAAATATGATACATCTGAACCTTCACAATCACTCAAAGCAATCCAAGTAAACACCCCAAAACCATTGCTTTTGGAAGAATATAGGATAAGCAGAGAACAATAATATCACGAAATATACTAATGAACAGGGAATGTAATCTCCAAACTGACTGTCCTCCATTCTGTAAACCAAGATTGTCTTTGTCATTCTTGGATCCATTCTAGTTGCAGCTGAGTCTGAGAGTCGTTCTGAGGCAGAAGAATCCCACATTTCTTCACAGTACATTGCCTTGGGAAGCAAAACAAGGTCTCGACATGGAATTCAAATGAAACCTGACGACCAGAATATTTCTTGAACAATTCTATTTTATCAACAGAACCTGCTTCACATCTACAGGGATCGTACCATATTAAGACGTGGTCAGATTTAGCTATGTCAAGGTTACCAAACGTCCGTTCCCACTCACAGAGGACGATGCTATCTTTTGCACCTTCATTAGCTTTAGTGCAGAATTTGCAACCAAAACTTACTATCGTTGAAGTAACTTCACTGGCCTTTTTCAAGAGCAGCGATGAGTCTTCCGGTCCAAATACCATACAAAAAACAATCCCACTGAACTTTGTCCAATCTGATGGCCACTGCATGGCTACTGAAGATCCCTCATTAGTTTGATTGTAGGCTAGAGGTGGCATTTCATTTCCTGGGAAAAGAAACTGAACTGGATATGCTTCCTCACGAGACTGCACTACAAAAACAAATTTCTGAGGAGAAAAAATGAAGATAAATGGAAAGATGCAGACATAATACTGATAAACTGCTTATACCTTCCTTGCCATACGCTGAATAATGGATTGAGCGTTTTCCACGATTTCGCTTTGTGTCTTCTGATCCAATTTTCGACAATTTTCAAGATTGAGGTACTTGAAACTGCTGCTACTGAACAAGCTCTCTAATGATGTACAGTTATCTGCATCCAGCATTTCTAGAGATGGCGAAAACTCTGGTATGGATCGAAGCTTCTTGCACTTGCTCAAGTCTATGAACTGAAGCTGTGAGAGTTGTTTGATGCTGGAAGGCAAACTCTCAAAACCCATCCGCTTTAGAACCAGATATTTTAATGAGATTAAGCCGCCTAGGTCATCAGGGATTTTGCTAGAAAGCGCACTGGGTTCTTTTGGAAGCAAAGCCTTAGTTTTGTTGCCTCCAAAAACAGTAGGGATTCCTGTTGGCAATCCCTTAGTTTTGCTTTCGCCAGGTGCTTCTGGTGGCGTCACTTTAGCTGCTTTATTACTGTCAACTACTTCCTTACTTCTACCTTCACTGATGACACTTGGGAATTCTGGTAAGAACCCTTTAATTTTGCTGTAACCGGGTATGCCAGGTACTAGTCCTTTAGTTTTGGTGGCAAGCTCCTCTTTGGTTTTGCTGGCTTCAAGTAACCGAAGGCTTGCAAAATTTGAGAGGTTGGTCTGAAAGCTCTGAATATTCTTTTGTCCACCAACTGCGAATTTCTTAACTGTAGCTGTACCACTTGAATGCATTTCTTTCAGAGATTCCATTGTAAACATGTTGTCTGCAAGAGGCGAGAGTTTTTTGCAGTTACCAATGTCCAGTTTAACAAGTCTTGCAAGAAACTTGATTGACGAGGGTAGTCCGTTTATTGCGGTATCACTTAGATATAGCTCTTCTATACTCTCTGATGTCTCTGGAAACTTGGTGACTCTTGAGCAACCATTGAGATGAAGAACTCTAAGATATTTCAACTGCTGAATTGACGGATGGAGTTCTTTAATTGCAGTCCAACTTAAATCCAATTCTTCCATCAGTCCTGAAATCTCTGGACATTCTGTGACATTTGAGCAATATGATAGATCAAGATATTTAAGGTAGTTTGAACCAAGTCTTTTCGGAAAACTCCTAAGTTGTTGACATCCCCCCAAATCCAGGTGTTCCAACTTTTCGAGATATTGAACAGATTGATCAATATCTGTCAAACTGGTGCAGTCGTGAAGAATCAAACTCTCAAGATTAATAGCTTTAGACAACTGTGAAACTTTATTCAGATATTCAGAGTGGCTGAGATCAACCCTCTTCAAGTTTGCTAGATCCTGTTAACATAGAGATGAAGATTTAGCATTTATTGAACTGTATAACCCCTGGAAAGATGAAAATTTGAAACAAAAAGCCCCAAGCTTAGAGAGTACCTGCTTTCCTAGCGCAAGTTCCTCAACCTTGCTGTATGGTAGGCTTAGTTCAACCAAGTTTTCAGCACAAAATTTCTTCGGCAAGGATGTGAGAGGATATCTGTACCAATGGAGGTAACTCAGCTTTTCAGAAAGTGACACGGAGCCGCCTGAGAGGTTGAAAAGTGACGCGGAGCCGACTGAGAGGTTGACTTTACTATTACAACCCATAGAGGACCTAGGAACATAGAATTTGAGCAACCTAAGACGATCCATTTTTGTAAAGGTTTCAGGTTCTAGTTTCAACTCTTTGTTCTGAGATATGTCCAAACTGATGCCTTCAACTGTTTCATTTCCCTGATAATCAAGGATAGAGAGATTAGTCTCCATGATATAAAAAAGGGTAGAGAGAAGGCAAAAAATGGAGGAAAGAAAGCATAGATTTGTTATCATGTGTGTGGTTGTGTGTGCCTTAGCTTCTGAATCTTGTGTTCTTTTGTAGTGAAAGTAAGATAAAGATCACGATCTTTGGTTTTCACCTTCTTTTTGATTAGTGCATCACAAACTTCCTCGTAGGTCCACAACCTGCTGCGCTTTCCAGATTCGGCTTCACGAACAATGCTCAATCCCATTTCTTGTACTAAATCATGCATTTCTATTTTGTTGTCGGACATTGTTATGAGAGACTTATCGATGAGCACACCTATATTATAAAGCACAGAAGAATAAGAACCCTCCAAGATTTTTGTCACATAATCCCGCTCCTCTCCTTCGAAGAAACAGGCAATATCAAGAAATATTTCCTTCTGATCGCGGGTTAGTGAATCATAGCTCATTCTTATCAAATTCTGAATTCCAGGGTCAGAATCTAACTTTTCTAGTTTGCTCTGCCATTCCTCCTTGGTTGCCTTGAAGAGTCCAGAACCCAGAACTTTAAGAGCCAGCGGGTTATACTTGGTATAATTTACCACACTCATAGACATCTCCATGTAATCACTTGGGGGATACTTTGCCTTGAAGGCACTCAAGCTAAACAGTTCAAGAGCTTCGTGGAAGCTCAGTTTTTGCACCTCATAGATATCCTCAGTTACACTCTTTAACACTTTCCTATCCCTACTTGTGATGATAATTCTACTCCCACGTCCAAATAAATCATTTTTTTCACCTAGCAAATTCTGCAATGGCACTGACTCATCGACATCATCAAGAACTAGAAGAACCTTTTTACGACGAAGTCGATCTTTTATGAATGCCTGCTCTAAATTTGGGGTGTTCAGATTCAGACTCTCCTCCTCCAATATGCTTGAGATTACCTTGTTTCTTAGGTCTGCTTCATTACCCCTTTTCAGTTCTTCACTGACATTAGGTCGAAAATAGAATCCTTCGAACTGCATGTAGATTTGATTGAATACTGCTCCCGCAATGGCCGTCTTGCCAGACCCTGCCATGCCCCATATTCCTACAGCGCCAACACTTTGAGAGTCGTTCATCCTTAAGATGGATTGAACTTCCTTGATGCGTGAATCAATCCCAACAAGATTGGAGCATTCTACTGGAGACATTCGGTTCAATTTCTTCAGAATATCTCCCACAAGTTGGTCGATTAACTTGGACTCTAGCCTGTCAAATACGAGAATACATACGTTCTAGAAGTCGAAATTTTAAATATACATAAATGTTATGCAGGAACAGTGGATTTGTGGGTGCTTCTTGCATTCACTTGTGAAACAAAAGAACTTCAACATCAATTCCAAAAACAAAACAAAAAAAACATATCTCATCCAAACTCAAGCATATGGTTTCTAGATTCGATTGAAGTGTATACAAAACAAGTTGGCTTTGAAACCCATAGATTGCGAAGTCCTCGGTGTATTCGTTTTTTGTATTAATTTCTCCAAAAAGTAGTTCTTTCGAAAACAGTAAGCACCAGAAAGATGTACCCAAGTTCTGAGTTTACATGAAGGAGAACATTTGCTTCAATCTAGAGAAAAATATGGAGAGTTACCCGATCTTCTTGGTGCTCCACCCCGATAGATTGGCTGCTTCCTTCAAAGCATCTCCCCATCTCTTGATCTGTGCATCATCGTTATGTTTCTTGAGTTTCTTAAATGCTTCCTCGTAGCTGTTTTTTTGGTATCGTACATCGGACGGTTCAATTTTGTAGAACACAGGTATAACAATCTGTCTATTGTTTTTCTTGCACTCCAGGATACGTAGCAGCTCATCCAAGCACCATCCTGAGTTGGCATAGTTTGCTGAGAATACAATGACAGAAACCTTGGATTCTTCGATTGCTTTCAGAAGCGTGGGCGAAATATCATCGCCTCTATGGAGTCCAACATCATCGATGAATGTTTGAATTTTGGCCTTATCCAAAGCAGCGAAGAGATGACTGGTAAAACCTTCGCGAGTATCCTCACCTCTGAAACTAAGGAAGACATCACGTTTCTCTTGATGGGTTACAGAAGAAGGTAAAGATGGAATCGGTCGTTCCATAGAAGACGAAGTAGAAAATTTGTGAGTCTTGCAAGACCAAAGTAACTGTATAGAGTATGGAAGTATCAATCTAGCACAATGCAGTAGGAGACTAACTTGAAGAATGCACAAGGGAGTTATATGCTGGCTGCTTTCTCTAATTTCCTAAGACTTTCTTGTCCTTTCAGTTTCTAATACTTTTCTTACAAAGAAAAAGATATGTGCATACTTACTATTCTTCGAGAGCAAATTAAGTAAATATGAAAAAGTGTATAATAACCTACTAATTATTACAGTCACCCGTAAAAGAGAATGCAAGTTTTCTATAAAATAGAATGAAAGCGATAATGACGTTAAGAGAATTATTGATGTGCGAGCAGGACGAGTTAAAATTTTCTGTTCAATATTACAGTGTCTTATTGTGTTTAATAAATTTTAATCATTTATTTATATGAAGTTTATATAAAATTTATGTAGGTCTCACAAAATAAATAACTAAAATTTTATTATATAAAATAAAACAAAATAAAATTAGACAGAAGATCGAGTAGGACGGGTGGGCATGGCTATGGAAGGTTAAAGTCAGGGAAGAGGAGAAAAGTAGTATGAACATTTCGTGGACTAGGCTATGGAAGGTTAAAGTCAGGGAAGAGGAGAAAAGTAGTATGAACATTTCGTGGACTAGATGTGGCATAGTGGTTTCTTGGTCTTTTTTTTTTTTTTGGTTTTCCTGACCTCTATAAGTCTTCGTCAACAAAGATGCTGAGATGATTGACAGGGTACAGTGCTTTCCAAAGTGAGAAGCATTAGCATTTCGCCATTTCCTGGACTAGTAATAAAGATGTGGCATAGTGCTTTCTTGGTCTTTTTTTATTGTTTTCCTGACCTCTGTAAGTCTTCGTCAATGAGATGATTGACAGTTTACAGTGCTTTCCAAAGTGAAAAGTATTAACATTTCCTGGACTAGTAATAAAGATGTGGCATCGTGCTTTCTTGGTCTTTTTTTATTGTTTTCTTGACCTCCATAAGTCTTCGTCAACAAAGATGCTGAGATGATTGACAGGTACAGTGCTTTCCAAAATGAAAAGTTTTAACATTTCCTGGACAGGCTGGACTGGTAATAAAGATGTGGCATAGTGCTTTCTTGGTTCTTTTTTTTTTTCCTCACCTTCACGTTACATATTGTTCTCTTTTGTATGTAGAACGAAAAAAAAAATTACAGATATAACAGAATAAAAATTAGAAGCAGTAAAATGTTTTATTATTATGAACAAAATAAATAAAACTGTCTTCGTCTTGATGACATAAATATATTTGGTTATAGTTGACAGAATATAAAAAGCAGTATTAATGACTAAATTACTCCTGCAGTATAATATGATTGAAAATATGTAATTTATTGATTATTTTAAGATAAATATATTAGTAAAAAAGTTTACAAATAATAATAATAATAACAATAACAATAAGAAATTAATTTCGTATAATAATATTTATAATAAGTACAAAATTAA
>JAOQMK010000003.1:4679338-4689392 GCA_027564415.1 Erythroxylum macrophyllum
TAGGTCATGTTATCCCTAATGATTACGAATCATTAGTCGCTACACATGAATTTGAACATAACAATTACGGATTATATCGAAATTCTAGCAATGGGTTTTGCAATTAGCAATCTAATGAACGCATTAAAATTGTCAAATCACAATACCCATCGGGTTTATACACAAATAACCGAATAATAAACAAAAATCCAATTATCCATACACAACACCCAAATTAATTAACATAGGATAACACAATCAATTCCTAATGAGAGAAAGAAACAACAAAGTAATAATAAAAATACTTCACCAGGGTCGTTGCCGTCAATTTTACCTCTGAATCGGCGTCGGAATATTCAGCCCTTCATAAGTATTTTATGAAAAATTGCTTGAGCCCTCATTCTAAATCCTAACCAAAAATCCCTTTAATTTTCCTTACTGCCGTATGATTACTGTGTTCGTGCTACTGTAGCGTCACTGTAGCGCTACTGTTCCATCGATTTGACGAATTAATTACTGCTCAACGACTTCTGCTTGCGCTTTTCTTCTATGCTTCTGCTCCACGCCTGTAGCTTCCACTGCGCCAGCACCAGCTCACCTGTTGCAAGCCTCACCGAGCCGCAGCCTCCAAGCCGCAGGCGTGACCTAACGCTTCTCCCCTAGCGCCCTCACTGCTGCCTCCCAATTTATTTCTTGTCTGTCATTTCTTTTATTGTGCCGACACTGTATATGTATTTAAAAGCTCCCGCTGCCAGCACTATTCACATCATTTGATAAATAAAACTCTCAGCTCATTTAAAGCCCTTAGCCCACATGTTGTCGTCTGCGTGTCTACTTGTTCCTTGGGCGACGTCGTCCTCTACTGTTTGATGATTGGATGCCTTTAATTTGTCATTGTTGATGCCTCTCTTTAATTTCTCCTGTGGAGTCTCATGCTTCTCCACGTGTCTACGCTTCACTATAGCTTGTCCTCTCCTCAATTAATTGCTCCATCTCTATTGTTGTGTTCTTCCCCCTGTGTTGTAGTCTGTTTGCTGATTTTTATTGGACCATTTAATTCCGCAACCCAAGCCCATTGCTCCTTTCTTGCTGCCTCATACGTGAGTTGTTCCTTGTTTATGACACAGCTGTCCATCCCCTGTTTGACACTGTGCGCATTTTGTCTCTTCAGCTGGTTGTAGCGTCCTTGTTCGGACAATTTGCTAGACAAATTTGCTCTCCTCTTGTGCCACGTGTCTCCTGCTCATTTGATTTATTTTCGATCACTGCTGATTTAATTTTTGCTAATTCCTTCCCTTGTGCGATGTCGCCTGTTGTTGCCACTTGTTGTCTCTTTAATTAATTGCTCTCTAATTCATTTGTTCCTCCGTATGCACATCACAACCCTCTCAAGTCTATTGTTCTATTCTTCAAAACGACGCCGCTTCGTTGTTCTCATTTAATTTGTCTTGCTCCATTTTTCTTGTCTTTTAATTTCTTCTTCTTCCATAAAGACAAGCAAAAATAAATATCCAGAAAATGACCCAAATATGGTGCTTTTAATTCACTTTAATTTCTTTGCTTTCAAATTGTACCTAAAATCAAATATGAATTAAAGTGAGTATCTTAAGCATTTTTGTATCATTAATCGCTAAGTGAAAATAATTAAAAATATCAACAATTAAGCACATATCAAGATTCCATCTTCTTCTACGTGATATTGATCATAAACTTGACAATAGATAAAAAATATATATTGAAAAACTTAATATTGGTTGACCTGATGGATCACCTTATTATCCTTCCTAAAGATTCAAGTTTGGAGAGGATTTAGCAAAGAGGCAGATTTTTAATGACAATAACTAAATGCATATGAAAGTATGGTCTTAATTTACTGGTCAATGTCACCACTTCCAACGCTACTTTCTCCATTTTTGGCTCCATTCAATATTTTGATGAAAGAAAAGTATCACTCAACAAACTTGGAAAAAAAGATACGTTGGAATCCAACCGTGGTCAAATCGCGGGTGTAGTAAAAAACAAATGATTTTACAGGTTCCGAGCGTATCTTGATAATTGAATAAACTTGAATAAAACACACAAAAAACAAATTAGAAATTGTACCTTGTTTGTCTTCGTGATGAAAAAACCTTTGTGAAACTTTTTCTGATTGATCAATCATAAGTTGTTCAAATGTCCAACCTCTAATGGTATCCACAGTGCAATTCTCAAGACTAATTTGAAAGGAAGAATACAAAGTGCTAGCTTCTAAAATGTTCTTACCTTTTTAAATAGAAAAAGCATCAGGGTATTTAATTATAATTAAATTTCTTTAATTATAATTAAATTCAAATTAATTTAATTTAATTTTAATAAAATCAAATATCTCATATTTGATGCCCAAAGTTTCTCAAACTTTATAATTAACTCCAACTTAATTAAATTAATTTTTTCTTTCACAAATTGCTCTTCGATGTTTGACCCATTAGGTTCATAATAAATTGGCAATGCATATAAATTACAATTCTAATTCTCAATTAGAATTAGATGAATTAAAAATTCTTTTAATTTATCTTTAATTCTCCAATTAAAAAATTCATAATCATAAATCATATATCATGATTGATGTCTAGCAACATGTCATGATTACCCAAATATCAGGAATGTCAAAGTGACTGACTTAACCTGTCCATACATGGCTATGATGTATAATTTAATCCTTTCGTTATTCAATATTCTAATTGGACAGAGTATGGATACAGTGTCTATTATTTATCATCCAATCATGTTCGTTCTTGCTAATTATTAATTTATTTATAATTGAAATTGGAAAACACCTTCTCAAATGTCAATTCACTCTGGCCAGAGAATTCCATAAATCATTACTAATTAAGAACAGTATAATATTCTCTCGAATTACTTTAGAGTGATGAATCCAATATTGACTTACTCAACTATTTCCATATGATTCATACTGTATCCAATTACTAACGACTAAATTATCTTAGGATGATTTATAAGTAGCATCAAAATACAGTAATTCTCACACGAGATACCTTAGTAATCTCAAGTCTGAAGATCAATTATACAACCATCATTATGAGATAATCTATAGACACATTAGTAATATTTCATTTGAAATTCTCATAATCGAGTCAGTTTAGTGACTTATTCTTTAACAATCACCCACACATTAGTTTAAGTATCTCTATACTTTAATTTATGAGATCAATTACTTTCTTTATAAGAAAGAAACATAATGTATACTAGTTTTACCGTTTCAACAATATCTCGTCTTGATGAAACTACAACTGAGAACATTTAGGAATAATACATAAGTGTAATCATCTCATCATAATTTCAATTACACAGTAATTATTTCAAGGATTTCATCTTTAGTATTAAATCATAAAATATTAATTAAATTAATTTATAAAGATAAATAAAGCCTTTTCGTTAATTAAAATAATGTTATACATTAATTTGCATCCAATTGATTGGCTGCAAGGGCATAAACTAACAATCTCCCACTTGCACTAAAGTCAATCCTCTATGAATCTAATGCCATATCCATCCATACGTTGATCATGTCTCTTTTGAGACAATGGTTTAGTAAGAGGATCTGTTAGATTCTCTTCAGTATGAACTCACTCCAATGCTATGTCTTTTCGCTTCACTATCTCCCTGATCAAATGAAACTTCCTGAGTACATGTTTGGACCATTGATGAGACCTGGGTTCCTTTGCTTGCGCAATAGCACTATTGTTGTCACAATACAATACTATAGGCTCAACAATGCTAGAAACCACTCCAATTTTAGTGATAAACTTCTTGATCCAAACTGCTTCCTTTGCTGTCTCTAACACTGAAATATACTCTGCTTCGGTCGTTGAATCTACAATAGTTGGTTGTTTGAAACTCTTCCAACTTACTGCACCACCATTTAGAATGAAGATATAAACTGACTATGATCTACTGTCATCAGGATCTAACTGGAAATTAACATATGAATATCCTTGAACTCTCAGTTCATCTCCTTCATAGACCAAGAAAACATCTATAGTTCTTCTCAAGTACTTTAGATATTTTTCACAACCGTCCAGTGACCCTCACCAGGATTAGACTGAAACCTGCTCATTATGCTCAAAGCATAAGAAACATCTGGCCTAGTGCATAGCATCGCATACATGATTGATCCAATTACCGAAGCATGCGGAATACAATCCATTTTATCTCTCTCCTCTTGTGTCTTTGGACACATACTCTGTGAGAGAGAAATCCCATACAATATGGGTAAGAATCCCCTATTGGAATTCTCTATGATAAACCTCTTTAGCACTTTATCTATGTACGTGGATTGGAACAATCCAAGAAACCTCTTTAATCTATTCTATAGATCTTTATTCCCATAATATATATTGCTTCTCCAGTATCCTTCATAGAGAAGGTCTTGGACAACCAAATCTTTACATACTGTAGCATAAGTATGTCGTTTCTAATTAGCAATATGTCATCCACATATAGTATCAAGAAAACGATTGCACTCCCACTAACCTTCTTATAGACACATGGTTCATCCACATTTTTTTATAAAATGAAACTCTTTGACTATCTCATTAAGACGGATGTTCCAACTCTGTGACGCTTGCTTAAGTCCATAAATGGACCTTTGCAACTTGCATACTTGATTAGGAAATCTCTTAGATTCAAAACCTTCAGGTTGTGTCATATGCACATCCTCCTACAAATTCCCATTAAGAAATGCAGTTTTGAAATCCATCTGCTAGATTTCATAATCATGATATGTTGCTATGGGTAACAAGATCTTGATCGATTTTAGTATATTTACTGGCGAAAAGGTTTCATCAAAATAAACCCCTTATTTTTGTTTGTAACCTTTAGCCACTAACCTTGCTTTGTACGTATGTACATTACCATCCATGTCAGTTTTTCTCTTAAAAACCCACTTGCATCCAATAGGTAGAATACCAGCAGGTGCATCAACTAAAGTCCATACTTGGTTAGTATATATGGATTCCATTTCAGATCTCATATATTCTTGCCATTTTAAAGAATTAATGTCAGGCATTGCTTCTTTAAAAGTAGTAGGCTCATCATGTATGAGTGATACGTTACCCTTTCCCTGCTCAATATGTAGATCTAATCTAATAGGAGGATGACATATCATACTAGTTCATCGTGGACTATGTGACTCTTAAACTCTCGGTTGTACATCGTATGTATCAACTTAAGGTTCTTGTTCCATTTTGATGTGAGTATATGGCTCTTGAACTTCTCTAAATTCAACCTCACTCCAACTACTTTCTTTAAAAATAAATTCTCTTTATAAGAATGTAACATGTCTTGAGACAAACACCTTTTACTCAATAGGATAATAAAATTGATAACCGAAACTTTCTTTCGGATACCCCACAAATTTGCATTTATCTGATTTAGCTTGAAGCTTATTAAATATAACACGCTTCACATAAGCTTCGCATCCCCAAATCTTTATGTGTGATAATCCAGATCTTTTACCAGCCCATATCTCATATGGTGTCTTATCAAACAATTTAGATGGAACTTTATTTAGAAGATATATTGTGGTTTCAATTGCGTATCCCCCAAAAGGACATAGAAAAGACTGCATAACTCATCATGAAACGTACCATTTCTAATAGTGTATGATTTCTCCTCTCAGAAACTTCATTATGTTGTGGAGTTGCAGGAGGGGACCATTGTGAGAGAATCTCATTCTCTTTTAAGTAACCAAGAAACTCGTGCTATAAGTATTCACCATCTCGATATGATCAAAGTGTCTTAACACTTTTGCCAGTTTGTTTCTCTACCTCTAACTAAATTCTTTGAACTTTTCAAATGATTCAGACTTTTGTTTCATCAAGTATACATAACCATATCTAGAATCATCATCAGTGAACATAATGAAATATGAGAATCCACCTCTAGCATTTGTGGATGTAGGTCCACATATATCCGAATGTATCAATTCTAGTAACTCACTAGCACATTGTCCCTTTCCCTTAAAGGGTATTCCTAATAAACAAGATTCACAAGTTTCATATGATTCATAACTAAAAGGATCAAATATCCTTCTTTATGTAATTTTGTGACTCTAGTTTCATTCATATGACCTAACCTACATTGCCATAAATAAGATGGAGTTTGGTTACTTATTTTTCTTTTCTTACTATTTATGTTAAGAATTGGCCTTTCAGGATCTAACCCATACAAACCATTTGTAAGTAATCCAGATCCATAATAAACATCATCTTTATAAAAAGAACAACTGTTATCCTTAATTACAAAGACAAATCCATTTAAATCCAAATAAGAAATAGAAATGATGTTTCTTGTAATAACAAGAACATAATAACAATTATCAAGTTCTAATACAAGGCCAGAAAGCAAAGTAAACTATAAGTTCCTACAGCTAACGTAACAACTCTTGCTCCATTGCCAACTCGCAGGTCTACTTCGCCTTTCTTCAGTGATCTACTCTTTGTTAACATTTGCATGTTATTACATATGTGAGAACCACAACCAGCATCTAATACCCAAGAATATGGAATAGAAGTAGAAAGATTAATCTCAGTCATAAACTTACCTGAAGAGACAGCTTCCTTAAGCTTCTTATCTTTCAGGCTAGTAAGATAAGATGGGTAGTTCCTTTTCCAATGTCAGTTGACTCCACAATGAAAACATGTGCCCTTGTCATTGCTCTTCTTCTTGACACCTCCTTTGGCATTTACTACATTAGTAGAAGCCTTCTGTTTCTTATTATTATTCTTCTTAAAGCCCTTTTTCTTGCTTTTAGAAGAACCGAAAAGTACAGAACTGGGTTCCTTCTTAAGGTACGCTCCTATAGTCTTGAGCATGTTCAACAGTTCAAGCAATGTCATGTCCTTTTGGTTCATGTTGAAGTTTATGACGAACTGTGAAAAGCTCGAACTTAGAGACTGCAACACCATATCAACGCTTAACTCGTGGTCCATGTCAAAACCTAATTGGGCTAATTTTTCAATATACCCAGTCATCTTCAGCATATAAAGGTTGACTGAAGATCCTTCCATCATCTTGCATTGAAACAATGCCTTGGAGATTTGATATCTCTCTACCCTACTTTGTGCACCAAATAACTCCTTAAGATGCAATATCATAGTAGGTGCATCCATGTTCTCATGCTGCCTCTGAAGTTCAGGAGATATGCAAGCTAACATCACATATGTAGCTTGTTCAACGTCATCAATATAACGTTGATATTTCTCCCAATCTTTATCAGTTGCATCTAAACAAGGTTTTGATGGAACAGGAGTACCAAGAACGTATAACTTCTTTTTTTGCCTAAGAACTATTCTTAAGTTTCATAACTAGTCCAAAAAATTAGATCCAATGATCTTATTAGCATCCATGATGCTCCTCAATGTCAGGTTGGTACTCATCTTCAAATTAAGAAACCGGAAAAACACAAAAGGAGCAAATATTAGTTTATATCCAAAATCAAATAAAATAAGGACTTTAAAAAAATTATTACTCCTATTATTTTGTTCAAAATAATATCCCTCACTATTATATCAAAAATTATCAAATAATTTCCTAGTGGGCTAGGATCCTATTTAAAATTAATTGATCTTAAGTTTACTCAACAAATCAATTAAAATTAAATTAGGTAGAAAACTACTTTTCAATCACATCTCATGTGACTCCTAGAACCATTAGGTGACAACTTTTATCAAAATATATCACATATATTATTCCTAACCCTACCACTAAATCTATATGATCATGAGTTTACTCATCCAAATCATACAATTTTAGTTAAGTAAGACCCATTAATTTAAGATAAAACATATCCGAGTTAAAGTAAGCTTGAGTTTACTCAACAAGTCAAATAATAAACAGAATTCTGGTTTTATTCTTAAATAATGGAAGGCAACTATTACCTTCCTAACGTGTACTTAATATTTTATTGAGGGATTTAAATTTTCAAAAAATTTCTGATCTCATCAAAATAATGTAATCTCATTATATTTATAATTTCAAACATATTCCAATTATGAAAGAAATTATTTAAAACTTTTTCTTGATTCTAATTATTGATTGATAACAAATTTAATTTAATAATTCAACTCTTGAAAAATTAAATTAAATTCCAAAACTTTTCCTAATAAAATTCCCTTTGAAAATAATTTTCAAATTTTAGTAAAACCCTTTTCAATCATAGCTATGATGTATAATTTAATCATTTCGTCAGTCAATATTCTAATTGGACAAAATATGGATACAATGTCTACCCTTATCATTCAATCATGTTTGTTCTTACTAATTAATAATTGATTTATAATTGAAATTTGAAAACACCTTTTAAAATGTCAATTCACTCTGGCCAGAGAATTCCATAAGTCATTACTAATCAAGAACAATAGAATATTCTCTCTAATTACTTTAGAGTGACAAATCCTATATTAACTTACTTAACTATCTCTATATGATTTGTACTATATTCAGTTACTACTGACTGAATTATCCTAGGACGATTCATAAGTAGCATCAAAACACAGTAATTGTCACAAGAGATACCTTGGTAATCTCAAATTTGACGATTAATTATACAACCATCATTATGAGATAATTCATAGACACATAAGTAATATTCCATCTAGAATTCTCATAATCAAGTCAATTTAGTGACTTATTCTTTAATAATCACCCATACATTAGTTTAAGTATCTTTATACTTTAATTTATAAGATCAATTACTTTCTTCATAAGAAAGAAACATAATGTGTGATAGTTTTACCATTTCAACAATATCCCATCTTGATAAAATTACAACTAAGAACATTTAGAAATAATACATAAGTGTAAATTGAATCTCATGATTTTGTTCTCATCATAATTTCAATTACACAATAATTATTCCAAAGATTTTACCTTTAGTATTAAAACATAAAATATTAGTTAAATTGATACATAAAGATAAATAAAGCCTTTTCATTAATTAAAAAATGTCATACAATAATTTGCATCTAATTGATTGGCTACATGGGCATAAACTAACAAGATAAACTTACAATTTTACCCATTACTCTTTGCACTTCTTTAAGAGTTTGAGGTGGATCAACCAATAATCATGTTAATAACACCCACAGAGGACACTTATTTGTTTTATGCATTCAGTGCTAGTGATCTTCTTCGACTATAGCCCAATCTTCTGCACCCTCCTCCTTAGACTACAGTTAGGGACATAAAAATGCTATTGTCTAACTAATTGACCATCGTGGCCAGCATCGCAATAATAATTCCACCGTGCGCTCTAATTTTTTATAAAGTTGTGTATTATGACCATAGTCTTTATGAAACCTAGAATGTTAGACCCCGAACTTTTAGTAGAAATTAGAAATATTAAAATGAATTTAAATGAGTGTTTTCGTAGATGTTTTTGTGTTTTAAGGAATTTGATGAGAAAAAGAATTGATGGGTTTTGATGACTTTGAGATTTGAGTAGATTTGTATGGTTTATGAAAGTTAAAGTGAATGAGTTGATTGAAATGGAAGTTGAAAATCAAGAAATAAATAGTAAAAGTGTGAGAATTTGGAGAATTAAGAAAGTTTGACTTTTTGGGGATAAATAGTTAACTTTTTGATTTAGGAAGAATTTGAGATAATGATCTTCATGAAACTTGTAGCTTCTATTGAAAGCTTTCTGTCACTATAAAGTATGATATTTTTTGATATCGTAATTGAAAGTTATGATTTTCCGAAGTTAAGGATATTTTGCTTTGTTTGAAAAATGCTAATAAAGGTAAGTTTGTGTGTACTGCTTTGAGGCCAATCGTTGTACTGATCTAGATGGATTTAACCAAAGTGGTCTTAATGAAAGTTGTAGTTTCTATTCCCAGCTTTTTATCGCCACAAAGTGTGAAATTTTTCGATATCGGGGCTAGAAGTTATGATCGATCGAAGTCTTGATATTGTTTAGGATTAATTTTCTAGAACATAAACTTTGAATGACTTTTTGACCCTCATAAAGTTAGAAATTGCTCTTAGGGTCTTCATGAAAGTTTTAGATTATGTT
>JAOQMK010000003.1:4737005-4754052 GCA_027564415.1 Erythroxylum macrophyllum
TAATAAATATTATATAAAATATTTAAATAAATTTAAATAAAAATAATTTATTAGTAATAAAAATAAAATAATTTATTTTAAATTTATTTAATTTATAATTATTATTAGTAATAAAATATTTATTATAATTTTAAAAACTTTGAAAAAAAGGGGGAAGAAGAGGAGGGAGGGAGGGAAATTTTGAAAATTTTTGAAAATTTTGCAAAAAAGTCCCCCAATTTTTTAAAATTTTCGATACGGGTCGGTACAGCCGAAATTGGCCGGTACTGACCGGTATTTAAATTCGGTACCAAATTTTAAAATCTTGTACCGGATTTAGGTCGGTACGGTATGTTCCGGCCGGAACAGAACGGAATCCTAAACAATGATAATTTCTAAAATTAACAAAATATAATAATATATTATAAAATTTAAAATATGTTTATAATTTACTCTAAATTAAAATAATAACAAACAAACTTAGACAAATAAAATATATATTTTATAAACAGTTCGTTATTTATTTTATAAGTTATCGTATTTATTTTGAGAAATTTTGTTTTATGCTACTTTAAGGTAAAAAAAGAAAAATGTCTTTCAAAAGATAGATAATGCACTATTATCCCGGATCATTCTTAACATTGTTTGCACATACACATACATAATCAAAGATTTGTAGAGATCAACTGAAAAGACTGTCACAAAAAGGAGTGGAGTGTCAATTGTGTTTAGATGGACAAGAAAAACTAAGAGCTTAGTGTTGAATTGAATTGTCTTGTGCAACCTGAAGTGTTGAAGATGGTGGAGGAGTTAACAATGACAGTGAAAATTAGAAAGAAAAGAAGGCTGAAAGGAAGGCTGAGGGACTTCAGAAGCAAATGGAAGCTGAAAATGATGATACTTGGCATAATTCAAGGGTGTATGGATCAAAGGAATGAAGATCAAATCCTAACGAGTGAAATTCAATGCAAAAGCGAAGATGAAGAGAAGATAGAAGCAGCTATGAAGAATTCAGAAATTGTGAGATGAAGAAGAACAGATTAGAAGAAGAAATGCAGAGTAGAAAGAATAACAAAATCTGAAACAAGATTCCAGGAAGATTAATTAGTGTAATCAAGCTTTATTAGAGTTAAAACAAAAAACGTGTAGCTGGCACATCAAGCATCTCATTTCCATGGCTGACAATCGGATTTACAATGTCAGGATTTTGTCTCCTAAAGAATTAAATAGCTGTTGAAGATATCAGTTTCTATTTTTGCTAAAAAGACAATTCGGTTACTTTTGTGCTTTGCCAAATGAAGAAATACTTGTACTAGGCTAGCTTTTATCTTTCGGATCTTGTTTTTACCTTACAGGTTTTAGAAAAGCTGTATCAGAATGTTTTGAGAGCTAATATATGAAGCTCATTCTCATATTCCATTCGAGCTTGTAAGAGACAACAAAAAAAAAAAACTCATCAATACAAGTTTCAGTTCAGCTCAAAATTCAATGTCCATATTTTTTACCTTTTGATTTGATTTTCCATAAGCTAATCATCAGAAGTTGAGTAGCAGTATTAGTTGAAGTGTTGTTTTTTGAAAAAAAAAACCTAAAGCTAGTTTCAGATTTCAAATGAGAGTGATAATCAATTCCTTAAATACAATAAATCTATAGTCATACACTCATAAATTTGTGAGAAGCCTTTGTTACACTTTTGGAGATACATTTAGAATACAAATTGAAGACCAGAAGTTGCAAAATTTCCCATCTTGTTGAAGTTTACGTGAACAGTACTGGAGGTGCTCGACGAAAGTCTTCAACCAGGACCTCTATTCGTCAGGTTGCGCAGTGAAGGTGCAATCTTTAATCTTCGAGAGAGCATCTTCAAGAGTGGTATCAGAGCATCAAGGTTCACATAGTCTGGACCAAACAAAGCCATGACAGGTATGAATCCCTCAATGATGAACTTGCAAAATGTTCAGGCAAATATACCAGTATTGATCGGTGAAAACTACAAAGCATGGGCTCTTCGAGTGGAGGATTGCCTTAGGATTAGTGATTGTTGGAATGTAGTGACTGAAGGAGTAGCTGAAGATCTTTGAACCACAACTCAAGCAAACCTAGCAAGATTAAACTAAGATAGAGATAGAGATTTCAGAGCACTTGTCTTCTTGAGATCTGTGGTGAGTGAATCGATTTTGTTGAGGCATGTAAGCTGTAGAAGTGCCAAGGAGTTATGGAATACATTGAAAATAGAGCATGTAGGATCAGCTCAATCATTGAGGCTAAGGAAACAAGCAATGATGAGAAGTTTTGAGAATTTCTTTATGAAGGATGAAGAAAGTGTGTCAACAGCAAAGGCTAGATTTTTGAACTTAGTGCAGCAGTTGAAGGAATTCGGGGAGAATACAAGTATAGAAAGATTGGTAGATAAGTTTCTGAGTAGATTGCCATTGAGGTTTGAAGCAAGTGTAGCACCCGTGGAGTGGCAATTCACCAACGACCTTGAATCAGTCACCTTGGAGCAAGTCTTCAATGTTCTGGAAAAGCATGAGGAGAGACATAGGAATAGAAGAGAAGGGGAAGAGTATGCACTAAAGGCTGAACGTTTCAAGACAACAGAAAACCCTCCAAGCTATATACAGAACCAAAGCTCACTTGAATCAAAACCTGCACAAATTCAAACCCACCAGCATATACCAAATCTGTTACACAACATTCAACCCTCTCACCAGATGACTTCCTATCCACAAAGTCAATCTTATCCGACCCATATGTATCTTCCAACACAAATCTCACCATAAATGCCTTACCCAAACTTCCAAAATCTCAGTCAATTTTCTGGAAACAAAGACATTCGAATGCAGGGTGGTTCAAAAATGACTAGATGGGGCATGTTTGCGAATTGCAAATTCTGTGGAAGGAATAATCATACAACTGAGGAATGTTATTGGAATGACAACGTTGAATGTATTTTTTGCAGGAAAAGGGGACACACTAGAAGGGTATGCTATGAAAAATGGCTGAAAGAACATCAAAATCCTCAAAGTTCTCTCTTTAGCAAGCCACCTCCAATACACCCTCTACAAAGACCAAACACCTTACCACATTTGATACCAGCACAATCAAAACATCACCAACATTCTTCAGAATCACAAATCCACCAAGCTCATTTTGCTGGAAAACCTGAAAACCATCAACCATCTCAACTAGCTCAACCTTGCATAACTCCATTTCCAGTACCTCAACCGCATATGTTTCAACCTCAATTAACTCAACCCTCCTTGATCCCTCAACCTTATGTCTATTATCCTCAAATGACTAAGCCAAATTCATCCCAATCAAGTTTAATATATCAAACTCATCATCAAACCACTCAAACATCAATGCTAAGCTTATCAAGCCAACAATCTCAAAGTACAAATTCAATGAACAACTCTATGTCATATTCCTAACCACAAACTCACTCAAATCCTCAAGACAACTCACCAAACATGTCAAGTACCCAACCTGGACCTTCACATATCAAAAACCAATCAAAGAAAGCCATAACCAAAGAAAGTGTTTTTGTAGCAGAAGTTTGTCAAGATTTGAAAATGGAGTCTGCTGGTAGTGTTTGTGAATCTAAAGTGAAAGATGAGAAAAAAATGTGAGTGGCTGATAGATAGTGGTTGTTCCAACCATATGACAAAGAAGAAGGAGGCATTTGTAGAGAAGAATGATGGAGTTAATGCTGTTGTTAAAATAGGTAATGGGGAGATCTTACTTATTACATGGAAAGGGGCTGTGAAGTTGGGAACAAAAGCTGGAAACACTATCCTTGAAGAAGTATATTACATACCCGAGCTTGATCAAAACTTGACAAGTGTTGGCCAGCTTTTGGAGAAGAAGTATAAAGTTTATTTTGAAGAAGGGATGTGTAGAATCTTTGATGCTGAAGGTGAGCTGATACATAAAATTCCGATGGTGAATAGAGTTTTCAAATTGAAGATGGCAGAAGTTGAAGGTGCATTTGCTACAATACTAATGAATGAACTAACTCAATTATAGCATAGGAGGTATAGACATGCAAGCCTTGATTATATAATAGAAATGCAGAAGAAAGAGTTAGTTTTAGGATTACCTTAATTGAGCTACAAGTTGAAGAGTATGTGTGAACCTTACGCCAAAGGAAAGAGTCATGTATTACCTTTCCTAACAAGTGATTAGAGAGCTACAGAAAGATTACAATTAGTGCATACTGATGTTTGTGGACCAATGGATACACTATCAGCTGGAGGGAGTAAGTATTATGTGGAGTTTATTGATGATGCATTAAGATACTCATGGATTTATTTTATGAAAGGCAAAGACCAAGTGTTTGGACTGTTTAAGGTGTGGAGAGCTGAAGCTAAAAGTCAAAGTGGAAATAAAGTGAGATGCTTGAGAAGTGATAAGGGAGGAGAATATATTTCAAATGAGATGAAGAAATACTTCAAAAATGAAGGGATATTCCATCAATTTTCTGTAGCCTACTCACCACAGCAGAATGGAGTTTCAGAGGAGAAGAATAGGAGCATAGTAGACATGGCTAAATCGATGATGTTTGGGATGAAGGTGCCAAGGAAGTTCTGGACTAAAGCATGCTATACAGCAGTGTACTTACAGAACAGATTGAAGACCAGATCGTTGGAAGGAAAAACACCATTTGAAGTCTGGTTTGGAGTGAAACCGAAGGTGCAACATTTGAAAGTTTTTGGATGTATAGCAATATGCACATTCCTGAAGCTAAAAGAACCAAGTTGGATGAGAAAGCAATCAAAGGAGTCATGATGGATATAGTGGAGTGTCCAAAGGGTACAAAATCTACAATCCAGAAACAAGGAAAATACTAATATCCAGAGATGTGCGATTTGATGAGAATGAAGGATGGAAATGGGAAGAACAAGTTGGCAAGAATTCTGGAAGAGTGGAGCTTGAATGTCCACTGAATACTGTGGATGCTGAAGGGACAATAGCAGAGGATGATGATAGTTACAACAATTCAAGTGATGTTAGATCTCAGGAGGAGACAATTCAATTAGATCCACACGGTTCTAATGACTCTGGAAGTGATGGAATTCAGGAGGAGTCTTCACTAAGTTCTGATAATGGTGGATCAAATTCAGACTTGCAACTGGAAACTTCAAGCTCAGATAGTGTCCACAAAACAAGAGACTTGACCTCCATATACAGAGAAACTAACCCCTTTTTTCATTTCAGGTACAATGTTGCAGATGAAGAAGAATCCGATGATGCTTTGACAATTGTTAAATGTGCCTTACTTGCAGGTTCAGAACCGAAGACATTCAAACAAGCAATCAAGCAAGGAATTTGGTAGAGCTCTATGGATGAAGAAATAAAGGCAATTGAAGAGAATGGAACTTGGCTGTTAGTGGATTTACCAAGTCCAGAAACCAAAGTTGTAGACTCGAAGTGGATTTTCAAGGAGAAGTTGAATCCGGATGGTTCAATCAACAAATACAAAGCAAGACTTGTTGTGAGGGGATATAAGCAAGAGTATGGGATAGACTATACAGAGACTTATGCTCCAGTAGCAAGATTGGACACAGTGAGGTTGTTATTGGCTTTAGAAGCAAACAATGGGTGGAAAGTGCATCAAATGGATGTCAAGAGTGCATTCCTCAATAGAATGCTAGATGAGGAGATATATTTAAGACAACCCAAAGGTTATGTGAAGAAAGGACAAGAACAGAAGGTGTATAAATTGGTAAAGGCATTGTATGGCTTGAAACAAGCTCCAAGAGATTCGAGAATCAACACCTACTTGATACAAAATGGATTTAAGAAAGCAAAAGTGAAGCTACACTATATGTTAAAACTTATGCCGAAGGGAAATTGATATGTTCATTGTATGTTGATGATTTGTTGCTAATAGGAACTGAAGATAAGCTTGTGAAGGAGCTCAAGGATTCAATGAAATCAGAATTCCAAATGAATGATTTGGGGGAGATGAGATACTTCTCGGGTTTGGAAATCTAGCAAAGAGAGGATGGGATCTTCATTCATCAAAGGAAGTATGCTGAAGAGTTAATTGACAAATTTGGCTTGAAGGAGAGCAGTGGTATGACAACACCTATGGAGCATCAGCTGAAGTTGGAAACTACAAAACCAGGTGAGCAATTTGATGAACCTATTATAGAAGCATGATTGGTTCATTAATGTACTTAAGTGCATCAAGGCTCGACATTGCATGTGCTATCAACATTTTAGTTGGTTTCAATCATAATCCTTCGAGACATCATGCATTATATGCTATGAGAGTATTAACATATGTTAAGCATTCAGTTGATCATGGTATATGGTATGGAAGAAGGAAAAATGTGGAGTTGTATGTGTTTAGTGATGCAAGCTATGCTGGAAATAATGATTGTAAAAGTAGGAGTGGATATTGTTGTAGTTTGGGGACAGGTATCTTTGCATGGAGTTCAAGGAAGCAAAAGGTGGTAGCACAATCCACGGCTGAAGCTGAGCACGTAGCTGTGAATATGGCTGCTAATCAAACACAATGGTTGAAGAAAATTTTGATGGATGTCGATGAGTTGAAAGGAAAATGTGTGACAATATATTGTGACTCTAGTGCAGCAATTGCAATGGCAGAAAACCCATTTGATCATATGAGAACTAAGCATATGAGAGTGAAGTATCATTATGTTAGAGAATTGATTGAAAAAAAAGGAAATTAAGATGGCCTTTTGTCGATCAAGTTTCCAGCTTGCGGATGTGTTCACTAAAGCCTTACCAAGGTGGAGGTTTGAGTCCCTAAAGAAGATGATAGGTGTGCAGGCTCCATAAGACAAAGGAGGAGCTGTTGAATTGAATTGTCTTGTGCAGCCTGAAGTGTTGAATATGATGGAGGAGTTAGCAATGACAGTGAAGATTAAAAAGAAAAGAAGGCTGAAAGGAAGGCTGAGGGACTTCAGAAGCAAATGGAAACTGAAAATTATGATACTTGCCATAATTTAAGGGTGTATGGATCGAAGGAATGAAGATCAAATCCTGATGAGTGAAATTCAATACAAAAGGGAAGATGAAGAGAAGATAGAAGTAGCTATGAAGAATTCAGAAATTGTGAGATGAAGAAGAATAAATTAGAAGAAGAAATGCAGAGTAGGAAGAATAATAAAATCTAAAACAAGATTCCAGGAAGATTAATTAGGGTAATCAAGTTTTATTAGAGTTAAACAAAACACGTGTAGCTGGCACATCAAGCATCTCATTTCCATGGCTGACAATTGGATTTGTAATGTCAAGATTTTATCTCCTGAAGAATTAAATAGGTATTGAAGATATCAGTTTCTATTTTTGCTAAAAGACAATTTGGTTACTTTTATGCTTTGTCAAATGAAGAAATACTTGTACAGCTAGCTTTTATCTTTCAGATCATGTTTTTACCTTACAGGTTTTAGAAAAGTTGTATCAGAATGTTTTGAGAGCTAATATATGAAGCTCATTCTCATATTCCATTTAAGCTTGCAAGAGACAACAAAAAAAACTCATCAATACAAGTTTCAGTTCAGCTCAAAATTTAATGTCTATTTTTTACCTTTTGTTTTGATTTTCCAGAAGCTAATCATCAGAAGTTGAGTAGCAGTAGTAGTTGAAGTGTTGTTTTTTGAAAAGAAATTGAAGCTAGTTTCGGATTTCAAATGAGAGTGATAATCAATTCCTTAAATACAACAAATCTATAGTCATACACTCATAAATTTGTGAGAAGCCTTTGTTACAATTTTGGAGATACATTTAGAATACAAATTGAAGACCAAAAGTTGCAAATTTTCCTATCTTGTTGAAGTCTGCGTGAACAGTACTAGAGGTGCTCGACGAAAGTCTTCAACCACGACCTCTGTTCGTCAAGTTGCGTAGTGAAGGTGCAATCTTCAATCCTCGAGAGGGCATCTTCAAGACTTAGCATATATATATAAAGCTTGTTGAAATGGAAGTCTGAACATCAGAAAAGAAAAAAAGGTTGAGACAACTTGCAGAGAATTTATAATCTCTCACAGAAAATGGATCCCGCAGTTCTTCACCTGGCAATGTTTTGAGTACCCTTGTGTTTCAAATTCGAATAAAGCATTCCTGCCAAAGTAATCACTATACAATGCATTGCTCTGCAACATTCTTATATAGGGCTCATACCACACTAGGACTTGATCCGACTTATCTATGTCTCCATCAGTAATAGAGCATTCCCAAGAAGAAATGATTTCATTTTCCTGCAAATGCAATTTACATTTAACTATACACTTGTCTCTTGCAAATTTTGGTGTCATGAACTGCAATAATCTTAAGGTTCCCTCCCATGTGAAGACAACACCAAAAACAATTCCCCTGGCCTGATACCAATTAGATGGCAGCTGTAAGGTAATCGAAGACCCGATGCTTCTATGTCTAGGAAGATGATGCAATGCCTCCTTCACTTCACTTAAGCAGCTAGTTGTCAAGCTTGTTGGTTGAAGCTTTGCAACTGTCGAGCACAGTGATGAATCCTACAACATCACCTAGAAATTCTGATGTTCTGAATTTTTGTTGATGTCGAACAGTCTTCTCTAAATGTATAATGCTACTTCCTCTCAAGTGTAGAATAGTATATGTTTTGGTTTTGATTGTAAGCTTTGTTTTTTTTAATGAAAGATTTGGTTGCATTCACAATAAAATTTCAGAACCAATGTCTGTATATTGTGATTTTGCAATTGGCTTAACACTCAAACTTTTGATGGTTTTTTGGAAAAAGAGAGAACAAGTTTTGGACAAAGATGAAGTTTTTTCACATTCATTCATAATATTCTGAAGAAGAAGATGATGAGCTTTATATTCAGCTCTTACATGGTTTAAAACATCTGAAAATCAATGGCTAGGAATTGGAAACAAGCTTGTGATCCAAGAGACAGGAGCTTAACACGTCTCATTGTCTCTTTGATTAGCTAAAAAACAAAATACATGCCAAAAACAGCAACTGACATACATTAAATGCTATTGATTTGAAAAACAAAATATGATATATAAGACCACTTGTATGTGCTTATGGTACGAATTGGACAAGCTTTAACTAACATCCTCTGAATTCACTCTTAGCTAGATATTATGCTTTGACAGCTTTAACTCATTCTCCATTTCAGCTTCAAAAAAAAAATGCCTTCAAGTTTTTCATAAACATCAACAGACTGTTAGTTTTTTTCACTTCTGCAGGTTTCTTGATTTTCCTCTTCAGGTTTTCTCCCTTAAGCTTCAATCTTCATAATTTCACTTCTTGGATGCATGGTCTTCTGAATTATCTCCAAGATCATTAGCTCAAGTTGCTGAAGTTTCCTGAGATATATTGGAAGCTTCAGCTTGGTCTTCACCCTTCCTCTCTTCTTTATCTTAATTTCCATTGCAAGATCCTCCGTAAGCTTCAATATAGCTGGTTTCACAAAACAATTTAATCCAACAGCTCCTCCTTTGTTTTATGGAACCTGCACACCTATCATTTTCCTTAAAGATTCAAAGCTCCATCTTGGTAAAAGCCTTGGTGAACAAATCAGCAAGTTGAAAGCTTGATCTGCAAAAGGCCATCTTGATCTCCTTTTCTTCAATTAATTCCCTAATATAATGATACTTCAGCTTCATATGCTTAGTTCTCATATGATCAGATAGATTCTCAGCCATTGAAATTGAAGCATTAGAATCACAATAAATTGTCACACATTTTCCTTCAATTCATTTATATCCTTCAAAATTTTCTTCAACCATTGAGCTTGCTTGGTAGCCATATTTACTGCCACATATTTAACCTCAGCTGATGATTGGGCAACACTCCTCTGCTTCTTTGAACTCCAAGCAAAAACTCCAGATCCTAGGCTACAGCAATAGCCACTTCTACTCTTACTTTCATTGCTTCCAGCATAGCTAGCATCACTAAACACATATAACTCCACCTTTTCTCCTCTTCCAAACCAAATTCCACAATCAATTGTATGTTTAACATATCTAATTATTCTTCTAGCATAAACAACATGTTGCCTTGAAGGATTTTGATTAAAACTAGCCATAATATTCACAGCACATGCAATATCAGGCCTTGATGCACTTAAATACATTAATGATCCAATCATGCTGCTATAATAAGTTGCATCAAATTCTCACCTAGTTTCGTAGGTTCCAGCTTCAGTTGATGTTCCATAGGGTTTCCCATTCCATTGCTTCCTTTCAATCCAAACTTGTCAATTAATTCTTTTGCATATTTTTTCTGGTGTATGAAAATTCCATTTCTCCTTTAATCTATCTCCAAACCCAAGAAGAAACTCATCTCTCCCAAGTCTGTCATCTGAAACTCTGTTTTTATTAGTTCCTTGAACTCTTTTATCAATTTGTTTTGTGTTCCAATTATCAGCAGATCATCGATATACAAAGAGCAAATCAGCTTTTCCCCATCTCTGATTTTTACATACAAAGTTGCTTCACTCTTGCTTCTTGAGAACCCATTCTGTATTAAATAGATGTTGATCCTTGAATACCAGGCTCTTAGAGCCTGTTTCAGTCCATACAATGCCTTCACAAGTTTGTACACTTTCTGCTCTTGTCCATTCACCACATAACCTTTGGGTTGCTTCAAGTCAACTTCTTCATCTAGCATTCCATTTAAGAATGCACTCTTCACATCTATTTGGTGCACCCTCCATCCATTATTTGCAGCTAGAGCCAACAACAATCTCACTATGTCTAACCTAGCTATTGGTGCAAATGTCTCAGTACAATCTACTCCATACTCTTATTTGTATCCCCTCAAAACAAGTCTAGCTTTATATTTGTTGGCTGACCCATCAGGATTCAGTTTTTTCTTATAAATCCACTTGAAGTTGACCACCTTAGTTTCTGGACTTGGCAATTCAACCAGCACCCAAGTTCCATTTTCTTCAATAGCTTTCATTTCTTCATCCATTGAACTTTGCCACACTCCTTGTTTGACAGCTTGTTTGTATGTCATCAGTTCAGATTTAGCAGGTAAGGCACATTCTATAATTATCAGAGCTCCATTTGTTTCTTCTTCATCAGCTACATTGTACCTGAAATCAAACAAAGGGTTAGTTTCATTGTAAATGGAGGCTAGATCGCTCTCCTTGTGTGCACTATCTGAGCTGGATGTCTCCTCCTGAGATTGTGAGCTTAATTCATCATTTCCTGAAACTAAATCGTCTTCAGTTCTTGGTGAAAACTCCTTCTATGATCCATCACTTTCAGTGTTGTTTGTATCTTGCGATTCCAACTGAGTTGTCTCCACTGGAGGTCTTCTGTCCACTGAGTTGTTTGAATTGTCTGCAGCAGCCATTTCTTGATTTGTGGTATCTCTCAAACTTCCTTCACCACTAGATTCACTATTGGTAAGTCAATTCCAGCACTTCTTGGTTTTCCAGCGGTAGGTTCTTCCCACTTCCAGCTTTCATTTTCATCAAACTTCATATCTCTAGATACCAACATCTTCTTAGTTTCAGGGCTGTAGATTCTATATCCATAGATTCAGCATTATACCCTATCATCACTCCCTTTATTGCTTTCTCATCTAATTTTGTCCTCTTTGCTTCAGGAATATGCATATAAGCTACATATCCAAATACTCTTAAATGATTCACCTTCGGTTTAACTCCAAACCAAACTTCAAATGGTGTTTTTTCCTTCAAAGCTCTAGTTTTCATTATGTTTTGTAAGTAAACAGCAGTGAAATATGCTTTTGGCCAAAATCTTCTAGGCACTTGCATTCCAAACATCATTGCCTTTGCCATTTCCACAATTGTTCTATTTTTTCTTTCTGAAACTCCATTTTGCTGTGGTGAGTAAGCAACTGAAAATTGATGGAATATGCCTTCCCTTTCAAAATAGTTTTTCATCTCATTCAAAATATACTCTCCTCCTCTATCACTTCTCAAACATCTCACCTTCCTTCTATATTGACTTTCATCTTCTGATTTCCACACTTCAAAGAACCCAAACACTTGATTCTTAATCTTTATGAAATAAATCCATGAATACCTTGATACATCGTCAATAAACTCAACATAATGCCTACTTCCTCCAGCTGATGGTGTGTCCATAAGTCCACAAACATCAGTGTGCACCAATTGTAATTTCTCTGTGGCCCTCCAATCACTAGTTGGAAAGAGTAATACATGACTCTTTCCCTTTGCACGTGGTTCACACACATTCGTCATCTTGCTGCTCAGTTGAGGTAATCCTACAACCAATTCTTTTCTCTGCATTTCAATAATGTAATCAACATTTGCATGACCATACCTTTTATGCCACAATTGAGTTAACTTAGTCACTGGAATTGCTGCAAAGGCTTCATTAACTTCTGTCATTCGTATTTTAAAAACTCTGTTTACCATTGGTACCTTATGAACTAACTCTCCTTGAGCATTGAAGATTCTACACATTCCATCTTCGAAATATACTTTGTAGCTCTTTTCTAAGAGTTGTCCAACACTGATCAGATTTTGATCTAGCTCAGGAATGTAATATACCTCTTCAAGTATGGTGTTTCCAGCCTTTGTGGTTAACTCTACATTTCCCTTCCAAGTGACAGGTATTGTTTCTCCATTCCCTATCTTCACCACAGTATTCAAATTAGTGTTTGTTTCAACAAAGGCTTCCCTCCTCTTTGTCATGTGGTTAGAACAACCACTGTCTACTAACCACTCTCTTCCCTTTTCATCATTTGCCACAGCTGCACAAGTCTCATAAGTTGAAACATGGTATTTGGATTGATGACAGACCTCCACAACAAATACACTCTCCTCAGTAATTGGTTTTTTTGGAGGCTTAAATGTTTGTGAAGGTCTTGATTGAGTGTTGGAGTTGTGCTGTAGACTAAGTTGAGAATTTAGGCAAATTTTAGAAGGTGGTTGAGTTGAAACATGGTTGATAGAATAAGTGGTTTGAGACAGTTGGTTTGGTGCTTGTGTTTGCATAGTTTGGTAATGTATCTGTTGTGGGTCATTTGGCTGAGACATGTAGGATTGAGTTATTTGAGGTTGAGTGGCACATGGTTGAAGTTGAGGCATTAAAAGCTGTGGTGAATAAAGCTGAGGGATTTGTGTATGTCCAGAATTTGTAACATAGTGAGCCTGATACACTTGTGGTTCAGGAATATTTTGATAAGGTTGTGACTGAGTTGGTAATTGGTTAGAGGTAATGTTTTGTCTTTGGAAAGGATGTATTGGTAGGCGTTTTCCATAAATTGGACTTTGTGGATTTTGTTGTTCTGTCATCCACCTCTCATAATACACTCTCTTTGAATGTCCCCTCTTTCTACAATGGATGCAATCGACATTTTTATTCCAAAAGTACTCCTCAACTGCATGATTGGTTTTACCATAAAATCTGCAATTTAGAAACATACCCCATCTTGTTGTTTTTAATCCACTTTGCATTCGATTGACATTGTTTCCAGGAAATTGGTTAGTGTTTTGGAAATTTAGGTAAGGCATTTGTGGAGGGTATTATGTTTGAGGATACATTTGGGGCTGTTGGTATTGCATTTGGTTTTTGTAGGGATGGTTCTGTGAATATATTGTTATCTGGAACTAATTTTGATTGTTCTGTGGGAGGTTTTGTGAAAGTTGGTAAGTTTGTGATCGCATTATGCTTGGTTCAGAATGACTTTGGCTCAGGTTTTTGGTTTGAGTTTGGAAAGGTGGATTTTCTGGGACTTTGAAACGTTCTGCTTTAAGTGCATACTCGTCACCTTCTCTTCTAACCCCATGCCTCTCCTCATGCATTTCCAGCACATTAAAGACTTGCTCCAATGTAACAGAATCAGGATCATTACTAAATTGCCACTCTACAGGAGCTATACTAGCTTCAAATCTTAAAGGTAATCTGCTTAAAAATTTATCAACTAACCTCTCTCAACTCGTGTTTTCACCTAACTCTTTTAGTTGTTGTACCAAGCCCATGAATCTTGTTTTAGCAACAGCTACATTCTCTTCATTCCTCATTGAAAAATTCTCGAAACGTCTCATTACTGCTTTTTTTTTTCATCCTCAACGAATGAACAGATCCTACATGTTCCAAATTCAATATATCCCACAACTCCTTTGAACTCTTATACCCAGCATGTCTCAACAATATGGCCTCACTCACCACAGATCTCAGAAAAATGAGGGACTTAAAATCTTTGTCTCTATCTTGACTTAACCTCATTGCTTGTTCTATTAAGTCTGCTATTCCCTCATGTTCAACTATTCATTTATTCACTACATCCCAGCATTCACAAATCTTAAGACAATCTTTAACTTTAAAAGCCCACGCCTTATAGTTCTCACCAACTAGAACTGGTATATTTTCCTGAATGCTCTGCAAGTTCATTACAGGAATATTCATACCTGCCATGTTTTGATTCAGTCCAGGTTGTGTGAGTTGTATAACTCTGATACCACTTTAAGAAGATGATGCAATGCCTCCTTCACTTCACATTAGCAGCTGGTTGTCAAGCTTACTGGTTAAAGCTTTGCAACTGTCGAGCACAGTGATGAATCATACATCATCACTCAAAAATTCTAATGTTCTAAATTTTTGTTGTTTTTGAGCAGTCTTCTCTAAATGTATAATGTTACTTCCTCTCAAGTGTAGAATAGTATATGTTTTGGTTTTGATTGTAAGGTTTGTTTTTTTGAATGTAAGGTTTGGTTGCATTCACAATAAAATTTGAGAACCAATGTCTATATATTGTGATTTTGCAATTGGCTTAACACTCAAACTTTTGATGGTTTTTTGGAAAAAGAAAGAACAAGTTTTGGACAAAGATGAAGTTTTTTCACATTTATTCATAATAATCTGAATAAGAAGATGATGAGCCTTATATTTAGTTCTTACATGGTTTAAAACATCTAAAAATCAATGGCTAGGAATTGGAAACAAGCTAATGATCCAAGAGACAGGAGCTTAACACGTCTCATTGTCCCTTTGATCAGCTAAAAAACAAAACACACGCAAAAGACTGCAACTGACATACATTAAATGCTACTGATTTGAAAAACAAAATCAGATATACAGGACCACTTGTATGTGCTTGTGGTACAAATTGGACAAGCTTTAACTAACATCCTTTTAATTCACTCTCAGCTTGATAGTATGCTTTAACAGCTTTAACACATTCTCCATTTCAGCTTCAAAAAAAAATTCCCTTCAGGTTTTCATAAACATCAACAGACTGTTCTTTTTTTTTTCACTTCTGCAAGTTTCTTCATTTTCCTCTTCAGGTTTTCTCCCTCAAGCTTCAATCTTCAGAATTTCACTTCTTGGATGCATGGTCTTTTGAATTATCCCCAAGATCATTAGCTCAAGTTGCTCAAGTTTCCTGAGATATCTTGGAAGCTTCAGCTTGTTCTTCACCCTTCCTCTCTTCTTTATCTTAATTGCCATTGCAAGATCCTCCGTAAGCTTCAATATAGCTGGTTTCACAAAACAATTTAATTCAACACTATGTTGCAACCAAACTGGAACTTCAATTCCTAGAAAATGAGCTTTAGTAACTTCTCTATCATTGAACGCCTGTGACATTAAAATGCAAATTATCAGTGAAAAAGAGAATGAAGTGTATATGAACAACAAGAGGAAAATCCTGACAATAATCTCTTCTACCTTGTTAGCCTGAAGTTGAAACGCCACCTGAGTACGTGCAATAATATTGTTGCGTGCCTCCTAATCTAGCTTGCAACAATTTCTGGAACTGAAATAAGTAAAACCGCATTTGCTACTACTTGATATGGATTGCAGCGATATACAATCATCTGCCTCTAATTTTTCCAAGTACGATGGAAGCTCTGGTAAAGAAACAAGGTTCATGCTGCAGCTTAAGATCATGGTCCGCAATCTTATAAGTTTATTGATATTGCTTGGAATGCTAACGAGGTTTTTGCAGTTGTTAAGGTACAACTCCTTTAACAATGTTAGATGTTCAATGGATTCAGGTAACTCTTTAACAGCTGTTTTGCTTAAATGTAGGCATTCTAAAGCTGTCAAATTCCAGATGCTATTTGGAAGCCCCTTAAGGTTCTTGCATCCTTCCAACGAGATCTCTTCTATGTTGAATTGAGTTGTCTTGTACAACTTGAAGTATTGAAACTAGTGGAGGAACTAGCAATGACAATGAAGATAAGGAAGAAGAAGAAGCTGAAGAGAAGGCCAAAAGAGTTCAAGTGCAGGTGGAAATTGGAATTGATGATCCTAGGCATAATTCGAAGTTGTATGGATCAAAGCAATGAAGATCAAAGTCAGAAGAATAAAGGTCAAACTCTAATGAAGGAAATTCAGTTCAAGAAGGAAGAAAAAGACAGAATGGAAACAATCTTGGAGAATCCGAAAATTGTGGCTTGAAGAAGAACATAACAAAGAAGTGCAAAGTAGAAAAACTAGCAGAAGATTGAAGAAAATTCCAGGAAGTTTAATTAGTAGAATCAAGATTTATTAGAGCTAATCAAAGTGTATGAAGCTAGAGCATCTCCATAGCTGACAATCGGATTTGGAATGTCAGTATTATTACCTGAAGAATCATGCAACAGCTGAAGATATCAGATCTTATTTTTGCAAAAAGCCAACTTGATCACTTTTATGTTTTGCCAAATGAAGAAGTTTTTGTCCTAGGCTAGCTTTTATCCCTTAATTCGTGTTATAGCAAGTTTTAAATGTCCTGCCAATGTCAGATTCAATTATGAAAAAAAACAAAGGGAATTGCTTTTGTGATTTTACAAATCGGGTAAAGATTGTACTAGTTTAGTTTTTATTCATCAGGTTATGCTTTTGTTTTCTGGTTACTTTTCCGGTATGTATCAAAAGGTTAGAGCTGATATAAAGCTCATGATCATTGTTGTTTTGTGGCTATAAGGAAAAAATTCGAAAAAAAAACCACCATCAATACAAAAGTTCAGTACTTGTTTCAGTTTACATATTGTGCTCATTATATTTTTACAGATGTTAATCTTTAGAAGTTGAATAGTAGTAGTAGTCTTTGTTGTTGCTGAAAAACCTGAAGTTTGCTTTAGTGTTTGCAAATGAGAGCAAAACCAAAATTCAT
>JAOQMK010000003.1:4760906-4772043 GCA_027564415.1 Erythroxylum macrophyllum
CTGAAACTGAAGCCAGCTTTAACTTTTTGATGTTTCATGTAGAAAGCGTGAAGTTATTAGTGGACAGAACTCCGGGGACCGGGGTTGTAGTTTGTTGTAGTTGTACGAGAAACAGCCTATTGGCTTGGCGAAACAAACAAAACGGAGTACACGCTAAATCGGGAGAAACAAGTTTCCAATAGATCCAAAGTATATATTTGCAAGAAAACCAAAACTATATATTGGACATTTTGTATGTTTGAAGTTACGTATGTTCAATTGATTGTTTTAACTAATATCTACTATTCAATTACAGATACTAATTTATAAAAATCTGATAGTATCTTTTGTAACTTGTCCAATAAGTATATTGGGACGTAAGAACACAGATGTTGCATGTACTGTTTGCGATAACTTCTGAACCTCCTGACTTGTGAATGCAAGATGGTTAACTTGAAATTCGAAAGTTTTAGCTTAGCATAACCTAATTAAATGAAGAAGACATGCCATCCGGTCCTTGTTGAACTAGATAATTAGTTACAAGGGTATGCTGATTATTGATGCTTTAAATTATTGTGGACTTGTGTCGATGATCTATAATAATTTCATGTTGCAAAATAAAGGTTAAAAAAAAGATGGCAATACAAAATTTTAGGAATTAAGATAAGTTTGCTTGTCATCCATGAACAAGCAAGCATGGCAGTCCAAATTAAAGCATACAAATAAGTAGCATATCCATTTCCCAACAGACCATTGTTGGAGAATGAATACTGTAGCAACCTAAGAAGGAACATGTCCAAACAATAAGCTTATAGCCTTATACATATGATGAGTATCTTCAGTTTGATCCAGCAAAGCCTCCATGAGATAGAAATTGGAGAAAAAGAAGAGAGATTGGTGAGGATGAGTACCTAAGACCTAACCATGGTTGATGGGTTAGTGGAGAAGAACCCTAAGAGAACCAAATATATCCCTAGGGTTGCATGCATGTGCTATGACCTCCATATCCCTTCATGGAGCCATAGCTTGATATTTAAGTAAAATGCTAAATGCAAGCTACGAACACTACCCCTCCTAACTGGCTAAAACTCCCGAGTTTTAGCCAGAATGAATTTACAAGATATTTAGAAGGAAAAAGAAACGAGTTAGTAACATTTCTTCCCTTGCCTTAAAGGGAAATTTTCGGTTAAAACACATCAAAAGATTTTTAAAGCTGAAGTTGGTAAGTAAAAAACATTTTAAAGAAACATGAGTGCATGGTCCTAACTCTAAAACCCTAAGACTAGCTAGCTAGATGTTAATGCACAAAAAGAACTTTGGGCATCCCAAGTGCCCATGATTTTTTTTCCCTAAAATTTCCTCTTCAATGAGGTGATTAATCAGTCATTTTTTGGAGGGATTAGCCATAAAAACAAGTATTGGAAGTGAAAGGCTTGCTGTTTTTCTTGTTGAAATGTACATTTTCGCAAACCATTTTTGAGTTGTTTAGCCTTCCCTAGGCTAAAATTTTTAAAAACGGTTGATTTTTTTCGTTTAGCCTTTCCAGGGCTATAGGAAAATTTCCAACTAAGATAATCCAATAGCTCTTAGTTGGTGCTTATACGTACAATACAAGTGATTATTCTGGTTCTCTTCATGGAACCCTTCTTGAAAAAAGATGCATGAGAAAAAAAAGATATGCAGGACTCTTTCCAATTCCGATTCTTGGAGAGTGATTCTGTATGACCCCTACGAAGGGCATGTATGTGTGCAAAGAGCCCGAGTACCGAGCATGGGCTCAGGTTAGACAGAGAAAGGTAGGAACAAATGAACCATGGTTAGGCCTAAGGCTGTCGAGGCTCGAAAAGAAGGTGCTGAGGAAGCGTACGTACGATTGGCTAGATTGCGAAAATCTCACTAGTGATGAGGAACTGGTGGGGCTTGAAGTCCCGTTGTCACGCCTGTGGGACAGCAAAACACACTGTCAAAAATATTAGTACTCTTCCCACTACAAAGAATCCCCAAAACTAGAGCACACTCATGCGAAAACATAATTAAATCTATCTACGAAAAATTGTCTGCTTCCCTATAGTCTTCCCAAGATAATCTCTAGGGGGCTATACAAAAAACGGGGAAAAAAAAGAATAATGGAAGTTTACCTGATGGCAAAGCTGCAGTTGGAGCAAGGGACACGGGCGTTCCATAATGCTGTGGGTAGCTGCTACTTGAGTTAATGGGCGAGTACTGAAACAGTTGGTGAGGATACTGAAAGCCATAGCCCTGCCCAGAAGCGTAGCCTGTGGCTCCTCCGCCACCTTCACCGAATTGAAGATAAGGTAAGTAAGCAGCTGCAGCACTAGTCATCATCCCACCTGGTCCAGTCCCATACAATGAATACTGCGGAGTCGCTCCTCCATACACACTGTAATAGCTCTGCAGCATGCATAAAACAACATTCCAATATGTCAGTAACTAACTCCTGAATTAATTAATAGAATGCATGTGTAGTTTTTAGTCAAGAGAGAATAGTATTGGAGATGGTTAAAAAATATATGTTACTGCTACACATTTCTATGAAACTTGGAAGACTGTGAAAGGATTGGAAGTATATGAAGAGAATGGACCACTTTAAAATAATAAAGAACTCAAAGCGAGTCAAAGTAAGGAGTAAAGACCACCAGCTGTGAGCTTAACTTTTCCACCACTTACTTCACTCTTGGAGAGAGCCAAAAAAATGAAGAAAAAACGCAAAGATGCAGTCTGTTGTATATCTATTTTAATGGCATCCAATAATAAAAGCTAAGTTCAAAGCTTTAAATGTTATATTGTGAGTGACATTACAGAATTCAGAGTTCAATTACTAGCTAGAGTAAACAATTGTTTAAACTATATAATATAACATTCTTATCGACGGTTTTGCAAGTGATAAGCCAAGTCAATTGCTTTATGTGTAAACTGTTGGGTAAAGGACAGGGAAGAGAATCATTGAAGAGTGAAACGAAATAGTGGGCAGCAAGAGGAAATAATGACAGCTGATGAAAGGTGTAAAGGTAAGTGTCTGCTAAAAAGTATACATATTATTATATGCTTAAAAACGCATCCTAAGATGTAGTGTGTCAAAAGCAAAAGAAAAGTAGTATAAATTTGTACAAACCGTTGGGTAACTGTAGTCTGGTGAGTATGACGAGTACCTGCACACATCAAATTTAGATTACGAGAGAAAGTTACTGCTTGAATCTTGTAAATTAGTTAGTCTAAAGTTCCAAAAAGAATGTCATTCGAAGGAACAAAGAAAACAGGGCAAAACCATACTCTATGAATCGAAGTAACATCAATCTTAGAACTTGTAGAACAAGAAAATGCATGTGGCTCGTGTCTGAGTTTAGGGGCGGTGGAGAGAGAGAGAGAGTAGAATGATGTTCTGCAATCAAAGGCAGTAGCATGTGAAGTGAGCCCATGATGGAAAAGGCATGAAAGGTGACTGGTTCTGAGTCATCTTCACTTTAAGAGACAAGAGGTAGAGAGATGTGAAGAAGTGGGGTGGCAGTCTGGCAGATGAATGAAGAAGCATGGTCGACAACCCTAGTATGAGTTGGCAATGCACGTGCTATGCATGCAGCATCCCACACATCTATAGATGACGAGAGATATAAAAACATCAAAGTGATTACCCATAGACATTGTAAGGAATGCCTTGTTGGAAGGCATAATGAGGGAATGATGCTGCTAAAGGAAAAGTTGTCCCCACTCCTCCTTCTCCTCCTCCAAACCCTCTCTGAAATGAGTTCATTACCCTCGAGTTCCTTCCTCCTGCAGTTGATCCTCCACCTACACTCACAATTTCAACCATGTAGAATAACAAAATCAAAAGTATTTTGCAAACCCATCACATATTTTGGTTCAAATCGACAAAAGTTTTCAATATATTAAAACAAAGCATAAGAACATATGTTACATGCAATGACCTTCCATTGGTATAGAATTTATGGTCTCATTTGTAATAGTATAAAAAGAGTTTCTTAGAAAATGGATTGAATTTTCTGCAAGGAAAGGACAAACTATCCATTTTCTAACTATATACATCTAGTGTCTAATATGGACTTCAAAAGATAAAGAAAACAACTTTCCATATAGAGAGGAATATTCATGAAGCATATGGATTTCGATTGTGAATTTGTTTTCTTCAAAATAGAATATTCTTGGTCCCCCATCATCTTCTTCTTTGAGCAGCAATGTGCTCTTAACTATGGCGAATATCCATTAGCGCTAAACATTGCTTGATGAATTAGAAATTAGTAATTGGGTGATGAGATAGTAAAGAAAGGCATCTTTATACAGTGAAAGCTATGATCTTTTTTCAAGTAAGATATATGAACATTTCTCTAGATCTGAACTTGTGTTCTGAATTAAAACTTTCTTTATAATTTGTGATGAAAAGAAAAACTCACTCACATGAAATAATGTACAAGAAAGTAGAGAAAAAGAAAGGAAGAGAAAAGAAAAGTTATTTCACAAATATACCATGCTTTGGAGTAGAGGGTTTGGATCTCTGAACACCTAAAGATGCAAGATTGCAATTAGCCCTTCTACCATCGATAACTGGAGCAGCATCAACACATGCTTTCATGGCGGCTTCAGGTTCCCGAAAAGTGACCTGAAATAGGACAAAACCACATTTCCCCAAAATCAGTGATATAAGCCATATCTTGATTCTGTGCTGAGCCTCAAAATTCATGCAAGTTTCATCACGAATTTTCTTTCCCACCAAGATCTAGTGAGAAAAAAAGTTAAGAGGACAATAACATGAAAAAAAAAAAAGAAGCAGAGAAGTGGTAGATACTATAAGAAGAAAAATGAAAGAAAGCCTACAAATCCATAGCCTTTGGATCTGCCAGTGGCCTTATCAGTGATAACAACAGCCTCCAAGATCTCACCAAACTGTTCAAAGTACTTCTTCATGGTCTCTTTCTGGGTTTCCCAAGCCAACCCTCCAACAAACACCTTAGTGTAGGTTGTGTCACCAAACTGTCCTGCCAAATTTGCTGGAGTCATCTTAAAACCTTCCCTTTCTTCTTCAAACCAAAGTCAGAAGCACCAACCCAACTTCTGTATCTGTGTGTCAAAGGAGATAAGGTCACAAGACCAGACCTAGCAAGTTAGCTAGTTGTAATAGCACAAAAGTAAGCTTCTTGAATATGTCGATAGATGTGAGAATTGGGTGGCAAAGATGAGAAAGACCCAATACAGTGTGGGAGACCTTCTCTTAGATGGAGAGGTTAATTTTGGTGGTGGTAGTGATATACCGATGTGCAGAGGAGAGAGAATTAGGTTAGAGATGTGAAAAGACACCCTCTCTCGTATTACGAACATAAATCTATATATAAGCTAGTGAAGCCCAGTAGCCCACGCTCTTTACAATCTGGGACGTATCAATCATTCTCTCACGCGCCGTGATTTTGCGTGTTCGTCAATTCTGAACGATCCCGCCTGGTCATTATAAATTGTTACGAGATCATAGTTACACGCGCTTCTTTGAAGTTGGGGCTGCATTTATGGCATTTTTATGTCGTCCATAGTTGTACTTTCAATTATTTTACGAGGGAAAGTTCTGTGTTGGTTTTACCCTGAGATGTACGCGAGATTAACGACATTACCGTAGAGCAATTGGAAGGCGAGAGCGAAGTCCGCAGTGGCAAAAACGGAACGCAGGGGAATATTATGAAATCACGCGGGAGGTCAACAGTCAAACTGTCTCTGCAGAATGAGCTTCTTTTATGTAGTGGGATGCATCATCATGCATATGCTTGAGCTACTAACTAATTGCTTCGCAGGTTCTAATCAATGAGATTGTACACGCAGCAAACGCCACATTGCATTACCTGATAAGTGCTTCTATCACCAGTTAATTGATAATTAATTATATTATTTGATTTGATCGGATACGTGTTGTTTGATAAAAATGTTTGGTAATATTAATTGTTTAGTATTAATTGTTAGATACGTGAAATGACTTATAAATGTATGATTTTAAAAAAATTATAAGAACGTGAATATTATATTTCTTAGTATTTTGTTGAATATTCTTATAAGAATTTAAATTTTAGATATTTAATCTTATAAAAATTAAATTTATAACTTTAATTTTTTTAGGTGCAAAAATTTATAACTTTAATACAAATATTATAATAATAATAATCTAACATTAAATTATCTATTAATACGAATGATGCAGCGAGCTACATCATATTAGTTTTTTATATAATATGTATGAATTTTATTATTTAATAAATTAAAATATTTATAATTATAGAATGATACAGATACGATATATAGTAGTTATATACTAAAAATATTAATTTAATGTGATTCTTTATGCTCAAAACTTAATATTATGGTATTTTTAAATGTAAACTAATATTATAAAATTAAATAAAGACTAAAATGTTTAATTAACTCATTTATTATATTCTTTCAAACTTCAGCACATTAAAAAAATTAACTTTGAAAACACACAGAACAAAAGTACATAAAGTGAAGGACAATACTGTCATTAAGCAAATAGCTAACTCCAAAAACGTCTCTTATAGGGCTTTTAGAAATCAACTTATTGGAGTTAAATAAGCTAACCAATAAGTCATTTATCAAACACATCAATAACTTTTTAAAATGGTCAAAATTTTAACTTTTAGTCAATAAGTTAAAAAACAACTGATAAGTTGTTTGTCAAACACCTCCATAATCTATAAATCATAATATATGTTTTTAAATACTAATGAGGAAATTATAATAATTGAAATTAAAATAATAAATTTGATTTAAATAACTTTTCTAAAATTTAAGCTAAAAATTTTAAAAAATCTAATATTTGAAAATATAAAATAACTTTTCAGATTTGAATCCTAATGATCAAATACCTGGAGATTATTAGACAATCCCATAAATTGCTATAATTATCAATGATCAAAAAATTCAATCGATTCGATTAGTTCAATCGTAAAATCTTGAACTGTTTAATTTTTTAGTTTAGTTTTTAACTTTCTGGTACAATTTACTTTAATAACCCTTGTTGTTAAAAAATGATCAATTTATTAATTAACTGGTTAATTTTTACAAACAATTTTTTTTATAAACTAAAATAAATCAATTAATTTTCATTTAACAATCCATTTTTTTAATTAAATTTCAAATTCTTTGATAGGTAGGGACAATCTGTTTCAATCATATTTTTAATATTTTTATTTAATATTTTGTATGTTTTATGATAATCTAATACAAGTTGAATTTTTTAAACCTTAAACCTCTTATCTTATCGATTTAACTTTCAGTCCGATTTTTAAAACGTTGATAATTATACAACAGTATATATTTCTTAAATTTTGTTTAAGGTCCCCTAGCTTGTATTAGGTTATACATGATAGAAGCTATTCTATTGTTTTAACTTTTAAGAACTCACCGTACCTTTTTTATGTTGATATATGACTCAAATTCTACGTAAGAAAACTCCTCTTCTCCATATGCAATTACCACTCCAATATCTAATCCCTTGTTTTCGAGATTATAAGTTCTGCTTATTTGGAGAATATAATAAATGATGAAGTTTGAAGGAATCAATAGCGAGAGGACTAATGAGGAGTAGAAAGTAAAGGAAAAGGCAAACTCGGGACAAGAATGTTCTAATAAATTGATAATTTGGGTGATTGACAGGTTCTAGATGCATGAATACCAATCATGTAAGAAAAGCGGCAGCCATCTTTATGAGCTTGTCGATCGGCAATAATTAAGTAAACCAAGTCATCAAATAATTGTTGGTATCTGCACTATGAACAGATATGCTAATTTAAATTAAAGTAGTTAATCATACTCTTGAACATAATGGGATACGCTTAAGTGATCCCTTTTTTTAATGACATGATGTTTTCTTGTATATCATTATGTGTGTGCCATGATTATATATTTTTTAAAATTAAGGTAAATTTTATGTTATATTATTTTATACTCAAGCATTTAGGTATCTGTACGTGTAAATTCATGTTAAGCGATCATTTTATCGCAATAGTTTAAACTGTTACATGAAGTCAACTTAATTAATTTTATATATTTACTAAAACACTCCTCAAGTAAAAGTTCTTTGAGCTTGAAACTTGCATTAACTCACTCTACCTTGTGTTGAATAACAAGTAGGTGGTAAGATTTGAACTCACGACCACTTGATCACAAAAGCTCTAATACAATATTAAGCAACCATTTCATCACAATAGCTTTAACTATTGTGTGAGATCAACTTAATTAATTTTATATATTTAATAACAATTCAGGACTATGTTTGACGCCGTAATCTTGTTGATGTTAGCTCTCTACGTACATATAATAAGACGATTTGGCAATTCGCAAGAAAAAGTTTACTCGACTCAGTCGTTCGTTATTCGAGGCAGCGCATACATTATACATAAGTAGGCACTTGTCGGAATTGGGTTGGACTCGGCAGCACCTAACAAAGTAGCAAACCCATCACACTCTTTTTTCAGACAAAACCAACTCCGATTCTGAAGTACAAAGAAGTTATGTTTTCCGAAGTTAAAAAGGAAACGTGCAACCATTAATGAGTTTAGTTGCACTTCAAGTCTTCATCTATCAGCCTGACGACTTCGGAAATACCTGTAGAAAAGTAGCAATTATTGCCTTAGGGTTTGTGTCCGCCCAAATCAATCCTAGTTCATGTTCAGGGAACATAGCAGAAGCCTAAAGGGAATGAATGACAGTGGCAACGAAGGAAACAAACAAATAAAGGGGGGTGGGATCGGCATTCAATAGCAACAGCAGGTCCAAAATGGGTTCAGGAAAAACGGGAATAAAAAGAAAAAGACTAACTGTACTGGAAATGGTCGAGGCATCTGTCTCCAGCTTGTTGGACTAGAAAGTAAAGTATCAACTACTCAACACTTCATGCAACCCCACATTCAGTTCCTTTCCTTCTCTCTTATAGTCATATTAATAATAGTCATGAAAAACCATTTCAGAAATGCTTTGTATATAATAAGTGTTGAAACTAATAGAGTCTGCCTCCCTCATAATTTCTCCTTTGTGAACCTGAATCACCTGCCGTGTAAAGAAAATCCATTAATCCACATCTGGTTACCACTAGAATTTCCATTAGAAACCGAAATATAGTAGAGCAGCACTTGGAAAGAGAACAACAAACTTGTCAGCATCCAATGATGTAAAAAATGAAATTTGGGTTTGCATCCACAAGCCATCACAGAAGGCTTGGCCTCTTCAGAATTTGGAAATCTTAATTTAAATTCAGCCCATTAACATATATGTACGGATAGCATGGTGAGAAAAAAATTTGCGGGCAACAAGTATAAACACCATCATAAAATACTTGCCAAGATGCTAGAAGTGACATATTAGTAGTAAATCTCTACGCTACTACAAAAGAAGCTCCAATTTCCAGAAAACTAGCCTAAAACACGTACAAGAGCAAAAAGCTATATTCTAGAATCAAAATTTGGAGTCTCTATGATCAACTTAAAAACCAAAGTAGCAAGCCCTGTAAAGACTCATTGCTTACTCTGATGAATCTTCGTGATAAAGATGTAGTGCAAGACCAAAGCGTGCACAGGCTCGACGAAATGCCATTGCTTCTGCCTTTTGTACAGGATCACCAAAGCCTGAATCATCCAGCGCTGCAGTTCCAGTGGCCTCCCTGTGTAGCTGGTATGCAGAGAGAAATGGCCAAGAGGTTACAAAACTGAGCTATTGTTGTGTGGAGTTTGAATAATCAGCCATGAGATGGGAATTCTATCTTGAAAGCAAACGAAGTTTGCATGGACAAACTTATCCGGGTGTTGTGAGCTTGTTTGATTGCTCAAGTTATGAAAGGTCTAGACTTGCAGCATGGGTTTAAACAGTTTGTAACTCACTAGATCAGCCTCAGTACCACAAAGCTTCCTTATCCTACATTTTCCTAACTAATTCATTTCAGTCAATATGAAGAAACATTTTCCAAAAAAAAAAAAAAAAATCAAAAACCATTCCCAGGACAAGTCAAACAATTCAAACAAGAGAATGAAACGGTCAGAGAGACAAAATCACTATTCCTACCTATGCCATCTATGCTATTGGTCAGACAATTGCACGACCAAAACACTTCATTCTATAAACTAAAAGAGAACCATTTTAGATATAGGGATGCCCGTTATCTTCTAAAGAATCACTTATTGTGTTTGCCAGCTAAACCAAAAACAAAACATGAAATGTTTGACCGGTTTCTCTTATATTTTTTGTATGAATAGAAATTTTAATTAAAAAATGCATCAGATTGATCACTTAGGTTATTCGTTCTTTGTTTGCACAATTCGATTGCCCTGAGATCATAAGCCAATTTGGCCTGATTATCAAGTCAAAAAAAAGATGTCAGATTATGCTGCCCTTTGTCAATATATATTCATACGATAACAAAAACATTTGGAAAGAATGTTAAGCAAGATTGCAAAATCATGCATACATTAAAAGGAATAATCCACAAAAAGATTGAAATAAGTACTATTATCACTGTTCTTGATCAAAGATTATTATATCCTTCTATGTTAGAATGAATGTATTTTTCATGTTATGCAATCTCCAGTAAATAGATTACTTAAAAATAGCCTTAGGAATGAGCTTATGTTGAAATTTTGATTTAAACAGTAATCAACTTGAATCTTTCATCCTCAGCTATGACATTCCTGCCACATCACCCAATTTAGCCTTGTTTTCTATGACAATAAACCTTCTGTACATGAAAGGTTATAAATCCCCACTGTTTTAAATTGATCTACTCAATAGAACCAACTAATAATTTGAACTATGTTTCTGACGGATGAAAATTTAAATACTTAATGTCATTTATGCCCAGTTTATTAACTAAAACTGTCATAGGTGAAGCTGAAGCCATCATAAACCTTTAATAGAGACAACCTTGGCCTTGAATGAGTTGAAACAACTCAGCAACCGCAGTGCCTACTGCGGACATCTTTTCTTAATGTGATATATTTGCACTCATGACAGAAATCATAAATTCAGACACTTACCTCAGCATCAGTCCCGTATAGTGTCACACGATAAACCACAGAAACAGACTTGTTATCTGGAGAATAAGTGATGTTCCGTACCTCACCAGACCATTCTGCATCAATCA
>JAOQMK010000003.1:4778983-4790374 GCA_027564415.1 Erythroxylum macrophyllum
AAGGGTAGGTCAATTACTAATTCGATTCCTTGAAAAGTGAATGCAATGTCTTGTTCATTTCGATTATGTTTAATAAATTAATTAAAATATTACATCAAATTCAGAAAGTAGGGAGTGCTCGAAAGTAATTATTTGAACCACAATACAACTTATATCAAACAAGAAAATACAAATTCTCCGCGTACACTTCATGAACATTGTCAGGAATCTCATATCGGACAATTATGAGAGTATTCGATAATTTATAATAGTGTGCAAACCTCTCCCCTCTTGAGCTAGCTTTTAGGGGTGAGTTAGGCACTTTTAACATGATATCAGAGCCAGTTTTTCTCGATGATTTGGGGTAGTGCCCAGTTATGTCCCTTTGTCCAAAATGTCCATCAGATGTCCAGTCCAGCTCTGGACTAAAGGGGTGTGTTAAGAATCCCACATCGGACAACTATGAGAGCATTTAATAATAGTATGCAAACTTCCCCATTTTGAGCTAGTTTTTAAAGGTGAGTTAGGTACTTCTAACATACACCAAAGTCTTGCGTGCCATGTTGGTGTAATCAAATTTGTTGGAATATCCCATTCGAAATTGCGAGAACTATTTCATGAACATGAAGTCATCTCCAACATTGGTCCTCTTAAATAGAATGTAGTGTTTTCTCAAGCTAATTACTTGTGCTGTTTGAAGTGTAAATTAGTATTCTCTCCTTCTTTCTCACGCACATACAGCACAGACAATATAATTAACTTCAAAATTTAGGTAGACAATTCCCAATAGGCACGCAAAAATTACCAATTAGAGATTTCAAAAATAGACAAGTTCCTTTCCTTTTTGTTTGCTTAATGGCAAGACGGTTTGTTGAACCATGAAAATCACATGATGACCCTTAAAACCAAAGCCGTCCATCTAATACAAGAAGGAATTATGTCATGGAGCTTATTATATCACAGGGGCTTAACTAAATATGTGAAGTTCCACTAGAGGATAGTACATAGAATCTGCTCTATCTCTCCCTCCCTCAGAAAATCTCGCGATCCCAATATCATATATTCTTCAACAGGTACATCCTCACATGCAAATTAGCTATTTCAACCTATACTATCATCAACAACTTTGTTTCTGGTTATTAAACATATGGTAAGATGCATTTAATGCTAATTAATGATCTTATGTTGATGCTTCGTTCTATTTCTACGTAATTACCCACTTCCTTCATCTCTTTGTAACTACCGAAACTAGAGTTCTGATGGATGAAGGGAAACTTACACACTCAATTCTCAGAAGGACCAGTTCCTTGGTGGTCGTATGCTAAAATTTTTGGTTATAGGTAGTATGATTCTTCATCTGGTATTGTTTAAATGGTGTTATGAACTTATGTTTCTTCTTGTGGTTTGGCTAGTGTAGGAAGGGGAGCTCTCATTTCAAGAAGTTAATTTTAAATAAAATATTAGTGACTATTGATAATTTGATGCCACCAAGTACCAGCCATCACTTGCATTTTTTCTTTTTTGAGTCATTTCCATTATTAACACCACACACACTTGACACGCCATGTTCAAGAGCTCATTGCTTTTATTGGATATAGCAACTTGAAATATACAGCAATGTTAACCATTTCCATTTATATGTACGCCACTTGTATAAACTTACCAATTATATATAGTAATTTGACTAGAAAAGCTTTGCATTTCTTAATTTCTTGTGGCTTGAGTACATAAAATCCAGTGAAAGAGTTAACTGAAACATTGAGTCTAATTTAGTTTTATCTCCTTGATGCTCCTTTGGTTCCATAAACAAAGCAATTAAATCTACCAGAAAAGAAGCTGATCGTGGGATTGCGGGAGTTAATGATCAAATTGTGGCCTTGGCAACTAGAAAACGAGACCAAGAAAATGAGAGGGAAGGCACTTTCAGGTAAAGCCATGCTTGTGCTGTGCATCGCCAGCTTCTTAGCAGGGTCTCTCTTCACTAACCGGAGTTGGAGTCCTCAGTCTTCTCCGGCAAAAGACCATCATCAGTTTCCGATAGTTTCTCGTCATGTCAACGACGTTAACCTCCACGAAGTTAAAAGAGATTGTGATCAAAAGCGTGTAAGTTGTGCTAGTAATTCATGACGATCACACCTTTTATATCAAGCATTACCACCTTAAAATTTTCATCCATGCAACTTTGTTCATCATTTTTTTGTTTCTGTATTTATTAGAAGTTGATAGAAGCAAAACCTGGAGATATATTGGGAGAAGTTGAAAGAACCCATCAAGCTATCAAGTAAGCAAATTTCAGGAGATTTGGTCAGGCTTGAACAATTATATCAGCTATGAATTTTTTTATACATTTCATTTATTTTAGTTTACTTTTCTTGTGTTTACAAAAATCTAGATCGCTTGAGAGCACAATTTCTGGCTTAGAAATGGAACTAGCAGAAGCTCGGACAAGTGAAGCCAGTGGCCAACTTACGCCAACTAATCACACGTTACAGAAAGCTTTTGTTGTGATTGGGATCAATACAGCATTTAGCAGTAGAAAACGCCGAGACTCTGTTCGAGAAACCTGGATGTTGAAAGGTTCTTTTTCTTTCTTCTCTCTTCACACTACGTGAATTCCAATTTAGCAGTAGAAAACACCCCCGTGTTGTTGTTGTTTTTTTCCCTTCTGTTGTTATTTAACTCGTAAACCAAGTAAAATAAATATATATTGTTGCAGGGGCTAAACTGAAGGAATTGGAGAAGGAGAAAGGGATTGTAATCCGGTTTGTAATCGGACACAGCCCTGTTGCGGGGGGTATTCTTGATAAAGCGTTGGACTCTGAACAGGCAGAGCACAAGGATTTTCTAAGGCTTAAGCACGTGGAGGGCTACCACGAGTTGTCTACAAAAACCAGATTGTACTTTTCCACTGCTACTTCAATTTGGGATGCTGAATTCTATGTGAAGGTCGATGATGATGTTCATCTGAATTTAGGTACTTGCGCTCATGATTATTCTCAACCGCTTAATGCGCTTATCTTCTAACAAAGACAACTTTTATTGGTAACACATGTTTTGTTCCTTGTGTATGGCTAGGCATGCTAGTAAGTACATTAGCTAAGCACCGGTTTAAGCCTAGAATCTACATCGGGTGCATGAAGTCAGGGCCAGTCCTCTCCCAAAAGTAAGCTGTTGATCTTATCATACAAGAAATGTCAACCTTCACAGAAGTTTTCCTATAATGGTTTTATTTTTGTGAGACAGAGGTTTGAAGTACCATGAACCAGAGTATTGGAAGTTTGGAGAGGAAGGGAACAAGTACTTCAGACATGCAACTGGCCAACTCTACGCCATCTCCAAGGACCTCGCCGCTTATATATCTAACAATTCGTAAGTATACCTGATATCCAAACGCTTTCGTCGTCAAATCATTCGTGTTCTACTTTTTTCTTCTGAAGTCTTTTGTTCTCCCTTGTCACTAAGTCCTGAAATTACAAGGAAATGTGGGAAATTGGATTTTTCAGGCCCATATTGCACAGATATGCAAATGAAGATGTATCATTGGGTTCGTGGCTCATAGGCTTGGAAGTTGAACATGTAGATGATCGTTCAATGTGCTGTGGAACCCCTCCAGGTGCATTTTTGTTCTATGATAATATAAAGTATCAATGTGAAATTTATGAGCTGATACCTATTTGGATTATGGTATTAGAAATTTCTAGATGATTGAACGCTTATGGATGTTTGAAAAATTACATACGATTTTGCATTCATTTCATCCCTTATCACCCTTCTAGTTACTTTATTTTAATGTCCATGAACTGATGAACCTGGCGAAAAGTATAATGAAATGACATATGTTGGTCAGATTGCGAATGGAAGGCGAAAGCTGGAAACGTATGTGTCGCATCATTCGACTGGTCATGTAGCGGAATATGCAGATCTGTGGAGAGGATGAAAAAGGTTCATAAAGCTTGTGGGGAAGGTGAAGGCGCTGTTTGGAATGTCGATCTTTGAAGAGTGAAGAGAGTTTGGTTACCTCCTTTTATATAAATCCTTCACTTGAATTGTTGAAGAGAAAGCAAAGAGCTATGTAGTTAGTGTAGTTGGCATTTCCAATTAATTATGAAGAAATGAAGTTTAATTAATATTCATGTCATAATTACCAAAAACAAAAAAATCATGTCAATGAACAGAAGTAGAAGTTTACGACAGCCTCAGAACATTAGAAGTTACGAACTCTTACACTTACCTCATCCATTGGTCAGACTTGAACTCTAATTTTATGGAATTCCTGAGGACTGTCTCTTTACAACATTGAGATGGAATGTGTCACTCAACTACAGTTCAAACTACTTTCTGAAAGTTGAAACAGAAGGCAACCTGTAAAGATCAAATATGTAATTCTTCTACGATCGTGTTCCTTCCTATTCTGATACTATCCATGGAACTAAGCACTGTTCTGTTGAAATCCCTTAACTATCTTTGCCTCCATTTCATGCACGCCCTACTTGTGTATTTCTTTAGTGCAATTCTCAGACCTGCCATTCCATAGAGAAACTCTTAATCTCAAGATGTTAGTCGAAGATGAAACTAAAAACCGTGGCAGGACAATTACTGAGCGAATAGGAAACGGGAAAAGAAGAACGCATCTTCGCTCTTTCCATATGTAATACGATAAAATAAAATAAAGGCAAGCTGTCAGAACAAAAAATTGGAAAAACTGCAGTAGATATATTAAAAATTAGAAAAACAAATTCAGCTTGAATAAGAAAAGTAAATGTACCAGCTCAAAAGCTATTTCTTACTTCCATTTTTGTTTGGAAGCTCAAAAGCTACTTAATTGACTGGAAAAGAAGTTGGCAAATGTTTTACCTCTGTACCTCTCCTTTATGATGAACATCTTCACTTGTCTCCTGAGGTTCCAACGAGAGGAAATCAGTTCCTTCCGGAATGGAAGAAGAATTTGCTTGGTGACTAGCATTTGCACTTGTTTCCTCAGATTGTGATGAGAGAGCACCTGTCCCTCTTGACGGAGGAGGTATGGCTCCCATTCTGGGCATACTAAGGTATCTAACTGTCTTGCAGAGGCTAGTGTACTTCGTAACCACATCCTTGTACAGTTTCAGCAATCTTTCTACATCTTCAACTGTCAATTCACCAGGTTCAGCTTCCATGTATGGATAATTCAATCTGCCTGAGATCATTAAATATACCTCAATATCAGTCCAAAGTCTATAAAAGACAAGCTCATCTTTGCATTCCAATTGGAAGGGCGTAAAACCAATATGCTTTCTGATGAACCCAAAGATGAAAAAAAAAGTGAGCCTAAAAGAATTAGCCCAAGGAAATGACCACCATAAACTACAAGATGGTAGTTCAGAAGCTCACCACTTGTAGTTGTTTCAGTTTCAATTGTTGTTGCAGTAGCAGGATATGCATGCTCTCCCAACATTGATGCCTCATCCAATGCAAGCGAATGCTCTACCTGTGATGAATTATTGGCCTGCCTAGCTGCTTCCATGCTTTTCTCAAATTCCATTTCATCCATAGAAACAGATTTAGCACTCAAGTCCATGATAAAGGACTTGGCTGAGATAAGATTTGTGAAATAGTATGCTGCTTCAGAAATGAGTTTTTCTTGCCTCCGGTACAATTGGATGAATCTGAGGTTTGAATGCAACCGAGGTGGATTGGCCTGTTCAGAAGATTAATCAACTTTCAGTAAGCAATAACAGAATCTGTAGCTAGCCCCATGATTTACATAAAAACTTCCATGAACCTTATTCTAATAATTCTTTAAAGGATACACAAACTGATAAACAGATGCTGACAACAAGGTTACGACAAACTGATACCAAGAATAGCACAATTTCTATTATAAATCTCAGGTGGTCTGAGGGTTAGAAAAGATTGCTGGTCAGATGGAATCCCACTTGAAAAGGGATATAATCAACATCAAGAAAGACTTCAAGGAAGTGTTAGTAGATACAAAAGACGAATATCATACTGCAACGGCTATTCCTCATTTTCTAAGCTTTCTGTTGATTGATTAAATTATAAGCTAAATTAGAGAAGGGGTTCAGTGAGTCTCCTATCAATTTGTTTCTTCATTCCTTCAATTTGTAAAGCTAGGGAATAGGAATACAGGCCCAGCCTCATTTTTCCATCTCATAAGCTTGTTGTTATAGCTTATATTATCAGTTTTTAGCGATTAGCTTTTAGTTGTATCAAGACATTTTGATAGCAATGTCAAAGAGCTCAATATTTATCTAGAACAAGTCATATAGACACAGTCATACACAAATTACAAGCATCATGATTACCCTTTGGTTGAAATTGAAAAGGAAATAATTTTCCAAGAAGGATGGGCCTGATTTCATTATTAGAAAGTTGTTAAAACAGAGCAAGACACAGTGCTGCAAGGGAAGGCAAACACTGGGACAACTTTCATTAACAACATATCAAACCATATCAGGAACGCACAAATCTATACTTTTTTTCGCTAAGCAACCTTATATTAACAAGAAATTAACAGACAGACAAGAGAGATATACTAGGAAAATCATGAAAGGCAGAATGGTTTATTACCAAGGAGACCTTGCCTTGATCGTAATGTATATAAGAACAGGAAGAAAGTCATCAGCCCCTCCAGGTACATGATCTTCTGACATTGATGCATTAAGGAGCAGATTGTTGATGACCCTACAGCAACTCATAATGCAAAGAAGCTTCTCACGGGGAGTTTTAAAGGCATTGATCTTCTGCAATTCCTTCTCCGCAAGCTGGGGAAAAATAAGATCAAGAGCATCATGGCAAATTCTTTGGAATAAAGATCACTTTCTCTGACTTGATTATTTAGACATAAGTTGCACGTGGCAAAATCTCAACACATTCAAACAATATTGTCTTCCCCCTTCTGCAGGTTTCTTTCCTACTTCACATTCCCTCGTGTTGATTTTGCTTATTTTCATTACTTTGATTTGCATGTCCACTCGTTTCTCTCTTTTGGGGAGGAGGGCACACTTTGGGGTTCAATATGATTGTATATGACAACATTCTACATCATACTTCCCACCAAGTGCATCGCCGAGATATGCTCAAGAAGCAACACAAAAGTAACTAACAAAAGCAAAAGAATGTGCGGATACGAACTATTCTCCCACTCTCATGGTCCCAGGTGTCCTTCAAATTCTTCACTGGGGTAGATATAAATACCAGACATTTTGCACACAAATGTACTTGAACTCAGAATTAAGCCAACAGAGGCAAATTGCAGTAAGCCTAACCTGATCATGTCTAACCATAAACAGCCTATAAAAATGTAAGGAAGTCTTCGGTATCAGTTGAGAGAAATGCCCAACAGTCAAATAAGTCCAGCAAGCATACCAGCCAAGAACTTTCATTCCGAAGAACTGCCGGTATATCCAAATGCTCTGGCCGCAAAAAAGTTTGCAATAAGCATATCTTCTCAGATATTTCCTGATCAATCATGGTATCTTCAGGGGAAACAGCAAATGTTCGAGAGAACAATTTTGTCATGACATATTTCTCCAAACCCTGCATTATACAAGCATGATCAACAACAGAACCATACTAGCAACAGCCACTCTCAATTCTTTAAAAACCAGAAGCAATCCATTGATAATGTAATTACCTCCATTGCACGGTCGATTTCTTCATCACTTGCATCCGCCCATAAGGGATGGTCAATGATAGCGGCTTCCATGGTGGAGAAAAATTCCTGTACCCTTTTCCCGTTATTTTCAGGATTTGGCGCATGAAATGAGAACGAGACAATGAAGCTGCAAAAATTTAATAGATTCGACACTTCAAAATCAGTTCACCGAAAATATCAAGAAAAGAGAGTTCCTGTAAAAAGGTATAAAAAGCACCTCTTGATGGATCGAACAAGATCAAGAGAAGAAGGGTTTCGCATTTTATCGAGGAAATCATAGAATGTTACCGACGATGAGTTTTCCATTGCAGGAAATTAAAGGTGATTTCTTTAGCTCTGCCTTTTATTTGTTTACTCGCTTTAAGAATCTCGCTAGCTGTCTAAAACGTATAGGTTTAGAAAAGAAAAGAGCAGTGTGATAGAAGAAAACAGTGTTAAGGTTATGAACTAATTGGAAGCCGCCATTATTGGATATGTAATGTGTTTGGAACAAGAACAGAACACCGAAGTGTCTAACTGCAAGTCATGGACATGGAAGAAGACTTCTATTCAAATGGACACGTGACACTCTTTGACCATTTGGTTTAACACGTGACCCTTTTCACTCTTCCCTTTGAATTTTTACGTAATATATACCGACACACGTAACCATTACATATAGTAATCCTTTTTTTTTTTTTTTTGAAAGAACATATAGTAATCCTTTTAAACTTTATTAAAACCGTAAGAAAAAATATTTAAAGTTTAAAAAATTCAGTCATTATTAAATTATAATAAAATTAATTAAAAATTAAATAAATTTGAAGAATTTAAAATAAGATTGAAGGAGACCCTCTTAATTTAAAGTTTAATTGAAATAAAAGATTGTTAAATGAAAAATTAATTAGTTTATTTTAGTTTGTAAAAATTAATTAATTTACAAAAAATTAGCCGATTAATTAATAAATTAATCAATTTTTTAAAATTTTTTACAGTTGAATTGTTCGAATGATTCGGGTTTTTAATTATAGATAAAAAAATATTGTGGAGTGGAGGGCATGGGGTCAAAAAGTCTCGTGTTTGAATCTCCCTACTTACGCTTTCTCAATCGAGTCTATCATATAGAGCTTGTCTAGTACAAAGTATTTGGTTGACGTGATTTGTAGGTTATTGCGTAGGCGCAGGTTCTTCCGTTTCTTAAAAAAAATTTAAAAATTTGAATTATAAATTATAATGACAAATAGTTAAAAATTATTACGATATACACATAATTAAGAATAAGTCGAAAAGATAATGGTAATAAATTATGTTATTCAAAGATTTTAGTTAATTAATATTTAATATTATTATAAACTCAAGAAATGACATGAAATTAATTTTCTCAATACATAATCTTTTAGACAGGTTGCTAATTAACCGCTTAAGTACGACGAGGATCATAGTCAGTATGGCCATTTGGGTTCCTGAAGAGAATGATTAGCAAGAAAATGGCCAAGGCTTTGATAACTGAAGAAGAAGTATCGATTGTTATGCCAATGAGGTAGGATTGCAGGGACAACCAGAAAACTCTCATCTTTCGTAGACTCAGGTACTCGTCTATGCCTTTCTCTATCGTTACTATCTTTTCACTTATGCCTCCACCAGGAGGAGTTGTGTAGGTCTTGCAATTGGCTAAGCATCTAGCAAGAACAACAGCGTCTTCCAGAGAAGCCGAACCACCCTGAGCAATAAATGGACCCATTGCATGCATTGCATCTCCGACCACCGTCACAGTTCCTTTCCTGAAGTTCGTTCTTAACAAGTTCCATGGCGCTTGGTATCTCAAGTCAGAGAGATGCAAGCTTCCCACATCACTGTTCTTTACCATCTGTACTGTCTTCCAAGGAAAGCCATCCAGTGACTCTACAGTTGAGTCTTTGATAAGCATCGGATCTTTTGAGACTAGCGGATCTGTCAACAACAAACTATTCTGGATATAATCTAGCTGACAAGGGACCATTTGAGAATAAAGCAATCACAAGCATATAGAATTGGTCTGGTATTGATAAGAAGCCATGCAGTAAGAATACCTTGAGGAGTGGATTTACGGGTTACAAACCAGTAAACTAATTTGTCATGAACTGGGAGTTGTCCAAGTTGAACTCTTTCGCTCTTTAGTAAAAGTAACTCAGAGCCATGTCGATGACCATCTTCGTAGTATGTGAGGCCTCTTACTACACAGGTGGACAACAGCTTTGGAGTTTTTAGACCAAGTACATTTGCAGTCATGGAGTTGACACCATCACAGCCAATGACAACCTGCAAGTTACAGATGCACCAATCAAACAACTACAAATTGTCATATTTTTTGTTGCATTCTATCTACTAGAGTGAGGGCATCAATCAAACAACTGTCTATGCGGGATTACCTTGGCAATAATGAAGGTTCCATCGAGAAGGTGAAGGATTGGAAGTGATGTGACCTTATCGACTTCAATGGATACAACCTTACAACCCAACTGAATAGTGTCGCCTGGCAGACTATCAGCCAAAGCTTTGATAAGTAGTGCTCGTCTTAAGCAGCGAATTTCTCCACTGTTGTGCAACATTCAACGTCAACTATAAGGTTATTGCATCCAATCCTTTCTAAACTTCCATTCAATCTCAAAACAAGACTTGAATGGTATAATCAGACGGAGTACTAAGAGCTTACACAAGAGGAATATCTTCTTGCTTTCCACCATCAATTGACAAAACCCTTCCCCTGAATAATTAAATGCCCATTCAAATTAATAATAGTCTTCTACATGTAATTAAAAATTAAGATCAGTTGTAATTTTTTAGTTGAATTTTTACGAATCTATAGGAATAGAAGTCTCTCTAAGCATTGAAGCTACACCAAGTTCTTCTAGTGCTCGCCAACCGTTTGCTTGCACAATAATAGCTGCTCCAGTGGCTCTGAGGGTCTCAGATTTCTCAATTACTGTACTTTTGATACCATTCCTGCAATATAATGTTGAAATCCATCATATATAGTTCTAAAGAGCAAAATTGAACTAAATGGCTCAATCTTTGATAGACCAATTCTTAATAGCATGTTTATATTATTTGATATATGTATATATATATATATAGACACATGCAACAACATACATTGAGTAGACTTTAGAATATGGTGCAGAGACTGGAGAACCTGTGAAGAGCAAGAGCAGTAGCAAGCCCTCCAATTCCACCTCCAACAATTACAATCTCCTGAATTTTAGTTGATCTCTCCATCTACAAATGAATCAACCTTTGTGTTTCCTATTTTCTGGAGAGATCAGAGCAAGGAAGCTCTTTGTTCAGAGGGTTTTTGAAGCGGTTTGGTTTTTGTCACTCTTTTACTTTCACATGCACTTTGCACCCTCCTGGAGTCTAGCCGAGAAGCAGATGGAAATGTTACTGGCGTCAAGTGGCTGGAACTAATGATCAGGAGCACGTAAACAGTATCTGCCTTTTTTTTTTTTTGGTTAAATCAGAAAATTTTATACAGGTCTAAATGAATCTACAACGTTAGAAACTACTCAATCATTGGTCTCTTAAGACACTAGAACAAACTATCCTATCCATAAGCACTTGTTTGTCAAAAGGGGCTTGGTTACAAAGGGACGAACGGACATATTAGAAATATATATCCTTGTCTACATTAGGAGATTTGTATATTTAGGAAATCCTTCTATATTAGGTAATCAGTAATAAAAAATATGAAAATGAGAATACAACTTTTATTACCTAAAATAAGAACATTTACGTATTTG
>JAOQMK010000003.1:4921503-4937791 GCA_027564415.1 Erythroxylum macrophyllum
TGGTTGATATTTTGAGCCTTATTGATCAAAGAATACAGGTAGTTTTGGGTAGGATTATGGGCTGCATCTGCTCAAAAGGAACTCCAGAAGAAGATTTTCAAATCAATGAGAATAGTGAGAGACAAAAGGAGTCGGAAAAATTCGCTGTGCAATTGGTTGCTCCTTTCCATCCAAGAGAGAAGAGATTGAGGCAGATATTGGTCGCAAAGAGGGATCTGTCCATCGTTTGTTGAAAGCAAATGGAGGTAGTGGGATTATTCCATTGCAAGAGTTCGAAAGAAAAGGAAGCACCAATGAAAATAGACAAACAAATACTAACTACAAGAGATGGGCAACAATGGATTTGGGAGGCAGTGGAGACCAACGTTATATGGGAAGGATTGTCAGCATACCTCATAGCTCTGAAGGAGAACTTATTGTGGCCGGATGGCCGCAATGGCTAACCTCGGTCGCCGGAGAAGCTATCAAAGGCTGGCTACCCCGACCAGCAGACTCGTTTAAGAAGCTAGAAAAGGTCGTTTTTCACACAACTCTTTGTTATTTTCTCTCTTGTTTTTCTTCTGGTCATTTACATGACGAAGTTTGATTTTGTTGTGTTTTATAGATTGGACAAGGAACTTATAGCACAGTATATAGGGCTCTGGACCTAGAAACTGGGAAAACAGTTGCCATGAAGAAGGTGCGTTTTGTGAGCATGGACCCTGAAAGCGTTCGTTTCATGGCTAGGGAAATCCATATTTTACGTAAACTTGACCATCCAAATGTACTGAAGCTTGAAGCTATAGTTACTTCAACGGTGTCAGGGAGCCTTTACCTTGTGTTTGAGTATATGGAGCACGACCTTGCTGGTCTTGCAGGAAGACCTGGCATCAAATTTACTGAACCTCAGGTACGTACCTACCCTCTACAACTCCTCTCTTTATTCTGAGAATCTTGATTAGTGCTCGTTACAAGTGTTCACCAATCCTAGGCCAACAGGACTAAAGATCTATCTGAACTTTTATTATCTTTCTAAGAATTTAACCTACCATTTATGCAGATCAAATGCTACATGCAACAACTTCTTCGTGGAATTGAACATTGTCACAGTCGTGGTATTCTGCACAGGGACATTAAGGGCTCAAATCTGTTGATTAACAACAGTGGTTTGTTGAAGATTGGAGATTTTGGTCTGGCAAACTTTTTCAAGCCTGACCAAAGTCATGCTTTAACAAGTCGTGTAGTGACTCTCTGGTACAGGGCACCTGAGCTTTTGCTAGGTTGCACTCAGTATGGAGCTGCTATTGATCTGTGGAGCATAGGCTGCATTGTTGCTGAATTATTTGCTGGCAAGCCTATTATGCCTGGAAGAACAGAGGTACCTTTTTTGTGCTATTGTATGTGTTTACTGTTATGCTGAGGCCAAAGCCGCTGTGGTGATGCTACTCTGATCCTTTCTGCGCATTTAAACATATGGCTGATACATCTCCACTTAGAATTAAGATTGTTTTACTCTTCCCAAGTGTTCAACAGATGAAAATGCAGAAACATTTGGAATATAGCAATTTATTCAATCCTTCAAAACTTGTCAGGAAGCTAACCTTTGGAACATTTTCCTTCTTGTGGTTCCTAAGAGATGCTTCTTTATGTGTAGTGCTTATGTAAATAATTCTCCATTCAAACATCAGAACTTCTGACGAACAGAATTGATTTTCCGTGATTCAAGGTGGAGCAAATGCATAAAATTTTTAAGCTTTGTGGTTCGCCGTCCGAGGACTTCTGGCAGAAAACAAAATTGCCACATGCAACTAGTTTCAAACCTCAATTCCAATACAAGCGTTGTGTTTCTGAGACATTCAAGAACTTCCCACCTACATCCTTAGCACTTGTGGACAAGCTCCTGGCAATTGCACCGAAAGCTCGGGGATCGGCTACCTCAGCACTTCAAAGTGAGGTATATTTTCAAGATCCCACTTAGAAAGTCACAACCAGTGTTTGATAAAAATTAGGTTGCGATATTTTCCTACAACAGAACTCGTAAAATCGAATATTGTTTACTTGGATTCAGTATCTTCTTTACTTGCCCTGTCAAAGACAAAACAGATAAGGTGATCAATGATTTCATAAGCCTTTGGTCATCTTAATGGAGTGTTTCAAAAGATGATGTTTCCTTCACAATTCTATAATGATTATTAATATTACAGCTAATGGATAGTATTTTCCTTTTCTCAGTTCTTCAAAACAGAACCCTTGCCTTGTGAGCCGTCAAGCATACCAAAATATCCTCCAAGCAAGGAGCTGGATGCCAAGATGCGAGATGAGGAAGAAAGAAGGTATGCTTTTTGGTGCTTCCTCTTGAAGTATAAGCTAAATATTTACTTGAAAATCTTGAGAAAGAAGTATTGGAATTCCTAAATTAGTTTCCTGCTGACATTTTCATTGATTATGCTTTGGTTCAAATCAGGAGAAGAGCTGAGGCGGTAAAGGGTCGTGGGCCAGAATCAGTTCGAAGGGGCACAAGAGATGTTAAGACACCAGAATTCGTTGCTCAGGGACAGTCCAAAATCACAAGCACAAGCAATAACTATGATCTACAGGATGGTGCAGCTGGACCTAAACAGAATGGCTTTTCTCATTCTATGTCTGTGGCTCACCCCTCTGCAGTAGAAGCAACATTAAGTAAGAATGTGGGGTCTGCAAGAAGTATCGATGTACTAAGGGCACAGAAATCTCACTTGCCTCAGGCTTCAGTAGACATGTCTAACTCCTCTCTTAAAAAGCCTGACAGAACTTTCAGCAAAGATTCAACAGTGGTAAAAAATCTTACAATCCTCTATACCTTTTGTGGACATTTTTCTATCTCTACTCAAACGTGCCTGGAATATAATACAAGAATCTCTATAACACAAATTCTAGGCAGGGTTTGAAACAGATAAGTTTTTGTCTACGGTTTGCCATAATAATCAAAATCACTGGTTTACTAGACAATGTTTTATGCTTACATTTGTTTCAAACTTATCCTTATATTTGTTCATGACGTGACAATAACAAAAAGTACGGAATTGTGTGATTTCAGGGATACGGTCCAAGGAAAAACAGGATCCATTACTCTGGACCATTGATGCCTCCAGGAGGAAACATGGAAGACTTACTGAAAGAGCACGAAAGACAAATCCAACAAGCTGTCCGTAAAGCACGTCTTGAAAAGTATTGATGGTCAACAAGCCTATGTTCATTGTTAGAGGGGGTTAAACGCCTCTCTTACGACGTATTTAAAGAATGGTGAATCCAAAACACTTTTCCATGTAAAAAGAAGTCACTGAAGATAGGTAATAGTCAGTTTTTACTCTTGCATCAAACTTGCTCTGTCATTGAATAGTTTAGTAAGTAGGCTCCTTCCAATAACATATCTACCTTTTAAACAACGCATGAGTGAGTGGTGAGGCATTTAGTTCTGTACAGCAGAGAGGTTTGTTGGGTAGTAGTCAAATCCACACTGTAAAGCATTCCATTTTATTTTCTTGTAAATGTGAGTTTATAATGACATGGTTTTACATCGACTTAAATGTATTATTAGCTAGTAAATACAAACGTGAATTCCTCTGTGCCATTTCAAGACAGTCCTGTGAGATGAAATTTGCTTTGCCATTCAGATGTTCGTGTTTGCTGGAAAATAATGGACCATGTGGAGTCATACTTATCGAAACAATATGCAAGTAAAAGGTCGAAATTTGCAAAAAATGCTCTGGGATAAGAGTGCTTCTCAGGTACAAGGAACTCTGTGAAGATACAGAAGGGCAAAAGCATCAGTGTACACACTTATTGCTTGAACTATCAAAAAGAAAAACACTCTCTGTTGTATGAGAAAATTGAGAGCAAACCAGCAATAAGGAACAACCAATATCATTAAAATCGAGTGAGAAACATATTTTCTTTTTTAGCTTACAACTTTCGAGTGCCCTTCATTTACAATGACAAGGCACTTCCAGTCCGATTGAGAATAAGATATTTATTTTTCAAGTCACTTCCTGGCAAGCATCAAGCTTTAATTCCCCTTTTGGAGATAAGGTATACTGTCTTAGCAAAGACGTGTATTATCCTCACACTTCCATTCCTGAGACAAGCTACATTCAGGAGCTGCAACAAGGACTTAACTAATCTTTCTTCATAGAGAGAGATGTACCATTTACTTAAATACAAGAAACATAACTACTGAAAATTATTGGCGGAATTAAAAGGAAATTAAAAACATAACAATAGGAAAGGGACATTCTAATTAGATGCAGTTTCTGTACATTTTGCTTCGTAGATATCTTGGTTACACATGTTGCCCTCGTTGCAGATTGGTTCCTTCCCTTTTCTGTTAAATACTCTTGGCTCATTTATCACCCTACAGGTCTTGCTTAGGCTTCCTGCTCAACTCCGAGTAATGACCACCCATTAACTGCAAAATTTCCTGCCACAAACTTTCTGATGAAGAGTCTGATGAACCCCCACAGATCAAATTCGAGCTGCATGCTGCTACATACCAGTAGTCTGATTCAATCTCCTCTCTCAACTGATCAAGCTGCCAACCAGCATAACCAACAAAGAATCTGAAATCCTGAGGCTTCAGGACCCCTTTTTTCACAAGCGCTGCAGCTTCATCTAAACTGTTTCTAGCACCAAAACACAGGCCTGGTATTACCTCTTCAAACCCTGGAACCTTCAGCTTCTCTCCTGTTTTCAATAGAAACATGCTTGCCTCAAGAGGCCCGCCAAAATGCAAAGAACAATCGGCAAAAGTGGTTGCTAGTTCATTATTAGTTGGCTTCATGTGTTTGATCTTCTTATTAAGTGGGCGGTTGATGACAACTCCAAATGGACCCTCCTGAGGATGTCTAGTGCCAGATCTGAGAAGAAGAACAACAGTTCTTTCAAAGGTCCGAACACCATCTAGTTTTTCTGTTGCAACAAGGACGCAACCTGTCTCTGGCACTGATATTGGGTGCGCCCATTTCATCCCAAGGCCTTTGGACTCTTGAGCTGTCCCACCTTGTCCATGAGCGTCAGATTCCACATTCTCCGTCTGTTAGATATCCCCAATGTCAATTAAAAGTCATGGAATTGAAAATCCTAATGCTTTTCATATTTGCATGCTGTCCAATATAAATTGAAAAAGTAAGCAAGGAATCAAGCAGTCACCTAGTGATGATAGAAGGCAACTTGGTTCAATGAAAGCTGACATAGTTAGTAGTACATTCAATCCTATTTTTATAACCATGAAATATTACAATGGAAATTGTCAACTTAAACTGAATTGAAAATGAAGACTTTCTTATCCTTCCCTTCCATCTGGTCTTACTATTTCCCTTTCCCAATATAAGCTAAAGGGTTTTTAATTATTTTTTTCAGCTAAGAATGTCACATTGTATCAAAAATGATATTCTCATTGTAATACAGAAAATTATAAGTATTTTTCTGCAGCTTCATCTCTCTAGACTGCTTTGAACAAAGGAGAACACAAAAGAGCTTCTTCAAGGTCATTTTCAGAACATCATAAATCATATAAATGTAAATGCTTAAAAAAGATATCTAGACAAGAAATATTTGACATACCACCTGTTCTCTGACAATCATGCTTGCTCTGAACTCTCTCCAATCCAAGCTTACATGATGGGACTTTTGGGAAGATGTGTCACTTGGTTTGCTACCATCCGGAGGGTTATTTCCTTTTGAACCATCACCCTGAGGAACAGATCTATCACCATTTCCTGCAAGAAACCATGCAACATCAAGTTTTGATGCACCTTCAGCAGGCTAACATATCAATAAGTTAACATTTCAAACACTGGTGTACCCTTTTCGGCTTAATGTTTTCCCCTACTTCTCCAAAACAGCCCACACTGAATTCCTATAAAGTTAATCAAAGAAGTACATGGAATAAAAGTTGCACAATGTTGATGTCAGAGAATAAATACCCTGGTAAAATGATGTTTTGTATAAGGAGCAAGTCTTCATAATGTGGTAAGACGTGAATTCCAAATGAATGGCCAGACAAAAGAAATGTATAAGCAAACAAAACCTGGTGTTGAGACAGTGACATGGATGACATGTAACATGCTTCTTTGATGAGGTGAACTGAATGACTCTTTGCTTAAAGACCAACTTCTCACAATCTTATGTGTTATGACAATGTAGCATCTTAAATACTAGCAACAAAGATTTCAATAGGAAGTTCAAAAACAAATTAGCACAAAAAGATCAATGTCCATAGTACGATTGAGATCACATCAAACCCTTGAAGCCTTGTACGAATTATACAATATTTCCATTTTGATGTCTAGTTAAACCATAAAAGACCTGATTTTCCTTCATTTAGATGTATTTTGCATTTAAACATTAATTTCTTATTCTTTAAGTTTGGACTAAATTTTAATGTTTGGGGCATGATAGAGCCCAGACATTTACCTAGATCACTATGCAGCATGTAAAACAGTTTGAAATTTGATTTCTAGATTCATCTGAAGTAAAGTTTCAGTTGAATTCATCAGGCCCAGATGCTATCTCTATCAGCTTAATGAATATTAATTAAGAAACTTCAGAAAACTTCTTAATCTTAAGTTAAATGCAAACAATTCAAAGCATGAGATGCTTGGCTCTCATTCAAGGACAAGGATGCCATTAAACTCAGACTATTTGTGTTCCTTAAGCTTAAAGGAAAAGGAAAAAAAATGATTTTAATGCCAATTAAATCTCCTCATGATATATCCTGTACTGTAGAGGATTGCTGACAACATGAAATGACTAAGTCTAGAACGAAATGCAGCTTTCATTAGAAATAATAAGAAATCTTCTTTCTCTTCAACCTATTAAGTTGAAGAGAAAGAAGGTCTCCATGGGGTTGATAAGTTGAAGAGAAAGAAGAGAAAATTCAATGCGAGTTCAAGGTATTTTGTATGTGATCATGGAAACTTATCAACCCCAACAAATAAATGAATAGGTGCAATTAGGATAATGGAGCCTCTCCTCCTTAGGATTCAACATCACATTCTCCCTAAACTGCTAAAGCAAATATAGAAGACTATGGCAAAACTCATCTACAATGATGAAGACTGTATATCCTTTGAGGACTCACTTCCGCTAGAGTAAGTACTACTTGCAGTAATCATCATTTCTATCACGCCAATAAAAACATTATTCTTCCACGAACATTGTATGAACATGCAATGTTCTTGCAATCTTGTTCTTTGCATGCAAAAAGTAGTTTTGATATTAAAAATTTCTTCACAACTAAGTTTTCAGTTTAAACACTCCAGGTACAGTACAAATGAAATCTTTCTCCTCTTTCCTTCATTAATTTTTCAGAAAATTCCTTTTATTATTTTGATCTCGAGAAAATTTGTTATTTTTTAGCTCCTAATTCCTTTTGACTCTCTTAAAAAAGGGCGATATAAGTCTACAAGAACTTCTTCAATCACATCGCTCACAAAAGTTTAACTCTGAAAAGCTCATAGACCAACTAGACTTCACACAACATCTCTCCGTTACGGATAGCTACATCGAAATAACCGCTCCAAACTAAAAATTCAAAAATTCCAAGGAATCAATGAACGAGTAATTACACTATGAACAAACAAAATATTAAAAAAAAACCCCAATAGCAAATCTTTTTAGGGCAGAACATTAGGGTACTTTTAAGAGAGAGAAAGAAAAAGAGAGGGAAAGAGAGATACCAGAAGAAGAAGAAGGAGGAGAAGAAGAGTTATTCTTCTTGGCCATGGCTCTGATAACCAGTGAATTGCACCCATAAGAAGAAATCTTGCGCCCCGAATCCCTAGTCTCCAAAACCCCAATTTTTGATTTTGATTTTGATTTCTCGAGAATAGATTGGTTCCTCCGGAGCAAAGGGCTTCCAGTCGCATTCTTCACATGAAGTGCCCATAGATCCATTCTAATTTAAGATCCCAATTTTCTCAAGAATTTAACACACCCAGACAAACAAAGAGATGACTTTTGATGGAAGTGAACTGAAGATATTCCCAGGAATATTTTGAGACGAAGGTGAGAAAGTGAAGATCGTTAGGATCAATGATGATAGAGCTGAGTGAGAGTGAAAAAAATCTCAGCAAAATAATGCTAGTAACTAGAAGATAAAGTGATAAATTACCAGCTACGCCCTATATTTTTACTTATTTTCATTTTTAGCACCATTAGTTCCTATAATATCTAATGTATGTCCTGTTTCTTTCTTGATGTTACCCTATTTATATTTTTAAGAAATAATTTAAATTTATTTAACATTATTTAATTTACTCTTTATCAAATACATTATAATTTTATGAGTTATAAAATTTATAGTTTATAGCAACCGGTAAAGTTGTTCTTTTATAATAAGAAGATTACAGGTTTTAATTTCAATTACGAAAGCAATCTCTTTATAAAAATATAAAAGGAAGGTTGCGTATATTAATGACCTTTTTTTAAGGGCAAAGGTGGTTGTTTCTGTTTTCGTGTGCCACCTTGAGCTCAAAACTATCCATTCATCCGTTGATTTTAGCCACAGGGTGACACACAAAAACAGAAACAGAAGAATTGATTCTCCTTTTCGACTATCGCAAAAATTGATGGATAGATGGTCTTGAGCAAGGTTTTGAAACCCAGGTCGGATGTCGAATCGAAAACTCGTCGAACCGGTGTGACGTCATAATTACACAATAATTATATTTAATTATATATAATATTAGTAATATTAAAAAAAGAAAAATATATCAAATAATGTAAAAAATATTTAAAAATAAAAAATTTATTGAAGTAGTAGTCAAACTGGTTCGACCGGTCAATTGACTGGTTCTCATCGATTCCCACTGGTTCAATTAGGGGCTAACTTTTAAGGATCACCTGAATCGAACAGTCAACCGGTCACCGATCTAACCGACTGATCCAATCTGAATTTCCAAACCATGGTCTTGAGCTTAGGGTGGCACAGGAAAAAAAAATTGATTTTCTTTTCGACTCCTGCAAAGTGAGGAGTCTTATGCGTCGAGAAATGTTGAGTTCAGTTTAATTAAAGTTAGCATTGAAAGTATGAAATAATTTTTAATCAGGATTTATAACTCTAATCCAAACCGGAAAACATGTGCTGATTAAAATAAAATGGACTGGAGTGGAAGCAACATAAATGATTAAGTTGACTTGCATGATATTAAATTGAAGAAAATGCAGGATGCTCATCAAAGCTGTGGTTGGAATCTGTAATTAATCAGAAATGTTGGGGCATTTGAGTAGAATATGTAAAGAAACAACAAACAGCTCCAAAAACAAGTCTTATCAGTCTTAACAAAACGACGAAAAGCAACGAGAAAGACGTTGCGGAACATGGATAATGGACGGGTGAGAATATGCCCCTTCTTAGGCGAATTTTATTCACAAAAATCAGACAATTCCATTACCTTTACTTTAATTATCTGTTTGATATTATCTTTGAACGAATTCTGCTGGTTAGAAGTAAAGTTGCGTATTATCAAATCTTTTCATGTGAATACGCATCTTTTCACACTTCCCGTATTGAGATTTATTCTAGGTATTGTTATTGTTGGTTTTGAATACTAATCGATTGATTTAATATGTTAAATTAAATCCTTGAACCAACTGTTCTATTTTGTGAGGTGCCTAAAAATCAACGAGGGGATTAATCATTGGGTCCGCCAGTAAATACCAAAAAAAAAAATTTGGAAGAAGTTGGAATTTTAAGTCTTAAGAATTAAAATTAAGTTAAAAATTCAACAAAAAGTAATATAAGGATTTTACATACATTATAGCCTATCGTTACATGGAAGAAAAGGCATAGACAGGACTTGTGAATTGCTGTTTCCTATCAAAAGAACAATTTGCAAGATCTCATCTATGGAATTTGGGCAATTTCCAGTAAGATTTTGTGCAGGGACTGAGGCTTTGAAAAGAATGGGCAGTGGTCACTTCCCTTAATCTTGAAGATACCTTCTGGTGGACTTTCCCTTACCAGCTTTTCTTGCACATCTGGGGAGAGTGCATGGTCGTCTAACGTTTGAATGTAGAACCGCCTGCCAGTTCCATATTTCTCAGGGGACAATGATATCTTCTCCAAGATTGGACCCAGTGGGATGGGTCTCATGCAGACCATAGCCAAAGCGATATCCTGTAAAGAACCCAAAAAGAAAAAGTTTGACTGCACACCATTTGATATGAAAGGTGAGTAAAACCATGAATTTGCATACAGGAGCTTGTCAAAGATACTAAACATGGTAGAGAGAGTTCCTATAGATCTCCTGCTCAGTATTGTGCTTAAACATATTCAGAATTCTAGTCAGGTCATTGACATGCATGCAGCTGCTCTATCTAGTGGAAAGTAGAAAAGCAGTGTGCAAACCAACGATGTTCAAATAGTCCAATTTGCTTCAATCTAGCATACCTTGGTAGGCGATTGGTTGAAATATAATCCTTTCATGTGTTGTTTCTCAAACATGAATCCTGTAGGAGATTTATCTTTACCGTTCCCAAAAATCAAAAACTGTGACTCTTGCAAAAAACGTTCAGCAGATCCAAGCTGCAATGTAAACTTTTCCAGTCAAAAAACAGAACTCAAGGAAACGATCAATATTTCTGGAAACTTAATGATAGTTTCAAGCAAGTATACAGGAAATTTGTTCCCTATGACATGAAATTGAAATATCAAAGAAACAAAAACATAATATTTAAGAGATCAGGCACAACTTAGTATCATATTGTGTCTGCTACAGCATCTCTAGGAATCTTCCCCTGACATCCATGACGGATTGCATCACTTCCATGAGGGCAACTGTATCTTTATGACAATAAACAAGTATCATGACTGCATGATCTAGGCATCAAAGTGATTTTCAGATGTCCTTTAATAACACAAAGATTGCCATTGTACATGGTCATATTCTGTGATTGAGATTGCCTTGAAGATACTGGTTTCTAAGTGTGCCCGACCTTAGTAATGATCATTTCCCTTTATGCTACCACATCTAAACGATACTTCGCCATCAACGAAAACTTTCGATTGACTTCTTATTGGAACAGGGCTTTCTACTGACTTCCTTTAATTTGCTAACAAAATAAAGATTATACAACCCATGCTTAACAACTATTGGGATTTGTATTATATGAGCAACAAGACCAAAAAGGGTACCCGTTCAATTGCAATGCAAAACCATCAAAGAACTTGAAAGCATTTGACTATAATCGGATAATAACTTTTTTAACTTCTTGAATAAACATTTTTGCAATGAATGAGGCTCAGCTTTCTCAGACTTGTTAACTGAGTCAGTATTTCATAGATATGACTGATAGAAATATGATGATATACCTCTTCAACAAACACATCGAAAGGCCTTTGACCATCAGACACCATTGTGGCACATAGAAAAATAGCTTTTGATATCTTTTCTGGGAAATGCTCTAGTGCATAAGAAACGCATGCACCACCAGTACTATGACCAACCAAAATAACCTGAAAAAAGTATACACATGCAGTATTATACCAAGTACAAACTGGTAGAGTGCATGAAAAATGATCAAAATGGTAAATGTCACTGTTATACTGTACCTTTTCATCCTCAGGAAGGTTTTCCAAACAACTAATGAGTGGTTTTGAGTATTCTGCCAATGTTGTGACAGTATTTGTGTCTGTAGGGTCAATACCAGACCCTCTAAGATCTATGGCAGTGGTAACTAGTCCTGCTTCCTCTAAAAGAGAAATAGTTTTATACCAACACCATGCTCCAAAGCCACCTCCATGAACCAGAACAAAACTTTTTGATTTGATATTCTCCAGAAAGTCTGGGACCTGCATAAAAGTCACAAAATCGAAACAGTAAAAATATACATCAGTTTATTAACACATTAAAAGGGCCTTACAAGGATAAACCAGTCAGTGGAGAGAAGGTTAATGCTAATGAGGAAGCAAGGGCCATGACAAGCAGAAAAAAGCGACTAAATAGGAAGAGAAAAAGTGGGTATAACCATTGCAGATGATCAGCAAAGCATCACTTTGTTTTGTTGGATACTTAGAAGGATCAATTATCAGGTTAGAGTTTCCCTTATTATTCCCATGAGTAAATTATGTGGCCAATTTCTTGTTCAAATCTTTCTAGAAACAGAAAAACTAACTGATAACAAGAGCCCAATTTTAAGTCTCTCTGTAAAAGTCCACCTTTCAGGCTTTCACTAAATGGTCTTGAACGAATGAGCTATAGAACTTTCATGTAAAGAAGCTGAAATGTCTGTAAAACTAAAAGTTGCATCAACATTGAGGATTCTGACCTCTTCTCACTGATTTTGCATTCCTCGGTTTAATTAAAATTCAACCGTCAGAGGTGATTTAATCTACTGAAACTTTGGCTAGACCTCATGTGGCCGTGAATTCTCATCCACATAACCAGAGTAACTAACGTATCTTGAAGACCCTCTATTCTCGACAACCCCGAGTCGAATAGTCAAGGCTAGTAACTAGTGGCTCTAGTTTCACCGTTATATAGTAAAAACAGAACTCCAAATCCTTCACAATTCCCACTAGAGAGTAAAAGGCTAAAGCTTGTCTCTTCGAAACAATGGAGTAGGAGTAGCTCCCTCACTTTTCTAGATGCACTTTTCTAGTATTTAGACGGCGAAAAGCAAAAGCATCAATTTGTATGATTCATTCTACAAGGACAAGTGTATCCTTTTAGAACTTCACAATTGACCAACGTTGATTGGAAACATAATTGAAATCTCATTATTACACGCTTTCTATCACAGATACAATGATCAGTTTCTTAGGTGAAAATCAGTAAATAGATATACCAACTTTGCCAAATAATAATATTAACAATGATAGATGACTAATCATAACGGGAAAAGCTAAGAAATGTCTCAATCAAAACCAAGTGAATTACCTGTTTGCCATTGGAAAAAGGATCTGAGAGATTCCGTCTACGAGAGCTGGTGGAGCCAATCCTCCTGGACATGGATCCATCAAATCTTTGGGACAATTGATGCTGATGACGAGCCATAGACAGTGCTTGTCTATGCAATAACTCTTCCTCTGCCAACAGCTTCCTCTGTGACCTTCCCATCCTCTTGCTTCTTGATCCATTGTTCCCTCCAGTATCCTTCTTCGACATGCAGATAAGCCGGTTCCCCATTGCTGCAAAACCAGCACTCTTCTAGACCCAGAAATCTTTTGGAGGATCACTGTGGGAAAACGATACAAAATCAAGGAGATGTCAGTAAACTATAGAACCATTGTCTTCACCATAAACTAAGATTTGACACAAAGATACGATCTTTAGCAGTTGTGACAGAGACTATTCGTTGGAGAAAAAAAAGGGGAAAGAGTTGCGTGAGACTAATAGATGAAAGATGAAGAAAAACAACAGGCTTTAAATGCCAAAATTAACAGACCAAAAGCTTCGCATATTTCTCAGAAAGAAACCAACTGAAAGGAGCTGCCATTTAATGCTCGACATGAGACCGAGGTGGTATTTTGTCTGGTACGGTACAACGTTAGTTAAGCGTAGACCTGAAAGTAGAAACTACGTAGGCCCAGTTGGCTTTTGGACATCTGGTGCCTCTTCTCATCTCTTTTTGTCTTTTACGCTTCTTTCTTTTTCCAGATGTCACTTGAAAACTATTAAATTACGTTAGAAGATTGGGAATTAACCGAATATCAAAATATTGCGTGAATGAGTGAAACAACTTAACACAAAAGTGATTTATATAAAACAGACAGCGAATGTCTTGCTTTGTCTTTTATCTTTTTTTGTAATGTCAACATGTCGGTATGAGCATCTTTATAAGTATCATCTTCCTTAAAAACTTCAACTAAAGTCCTAAGAGGCACGCTAAGGATTTATGCAAAGATGGCGACAAAACACGCCTGGAAATTCGGTGTCCTAATGTCTAATTTAATCCGCAGGATATGGAATTGGACATCTTTTCTACTTTTTTTTGTCTTTATTTTCGGAATTGTCTTTGGAACTTGGTTGTATGGTAAATTTGTTTGTGATCAGACACTGCATCTTCACCTTTAGGATGTAAAATCCAAGTTTATATTGGTAACTAATACCTTGAATTAATTATTGTCACAGACCATTAAGGTATAATGTTGATACAGAAGATATCATTTTCATAAAAAGATTAAAAAATTTGTATTCTTAGTTAAAATTAGTTCTCTCTTAATTCTCTCACGGCTACAAAAACTTGATAGAATAATATCTACAATCACGGGTGGATTCGTAAATTTTTTTGAATAGGAGCAAAATTTTAATACGGGCAAAATTTTAATAGAAGCAAAATTTTATTTTTTTATTAGACCAAAACTTAAAAAAATAATTTTTTATATGAAATTTTTTGGAGGCAGTGGAGACAAGTGCCCCCACTTACTCCCAATGTAGATCCATTCCTGTCTATAATCCTAATTAGTAGTGAAAAAACCAATTATATATTTATAATTTTTAATATAATATATCTATCAAAATACCAGAATAAGCAGTTGAGATTTATTCCATAATTCAACAAGAAATATAGAACAACTGTTACTCTTCAATTATATTAATAATATTTTTAATCTATAAAGAATCCGAGATAGAATCCGACCACTAATCAGGTCACATCTTAATATACTCTCACTGTTTGATCTAATAATTCAAAGTTTCTTTAATAATGTAAACATTAAACGTGCATAACCAATCTCTTAATATCTTCGTAATTTACCTAAATATAATAAACCATAATACTCTTCAATATTGCATATTTCCTTCCCTATATATATCACAACACTTATAATTTGTCAATTTAGGTAACATAAGTGATATATAAATATAATAAAGGTCCACATTAATGTCTCATAGACCATTTTTTCTTATTTAATAACAGATACATGTACATAATTATAATAAAAAAGAAAAATGTCAATAAAAAATTCTGCAGTTCAGTGCCAATAGCTCACTTGTTGTAAAGTTACTACAATGTTGTAAATTGCTATCACATAAGATTTCTTTTCCATATTTTTTCATTTCAAAGTCCTTAGAGAAAAAATCTTTAAAGGATTCTTTGTAAAGAGATTCTGACAGTCCTTTTAAGTCCTTAGCTCTTAGCTCTTGTCTCTTGTAGTTAGCATAAGAGAAAATTATTTAATAATAATAATAATAATAATAATATGTTCATGATTATTCTTGTTATTATAATTATTAGTATTATATATATATATATATATATCTTTCTAGTTATTATTTTATTTCATTCTATTCTATTCTATTATATATCGTTATCATTATCATTATTTGTATCTATTTTTTATTTATGTATTTTTATAAATTTTCATTTTTCAACCATTTTATTATATATATTTGTATTTATTTATTTTTATTATCATTTTACTTAGTATTTTTATCACTACTATTTATTTATTTTTATTCTTTATTATATATATTTATTTGATTTTTCCCCTTCTTGCTTTATGTAAACTATATGGAAATAGTCTCTCTACTAGTTAGAAGTAATGCTTCATACTACTAGATTTTTCCAGACTTTGCATCGCAACAGAATTTATACTGGACCATGTTGTTGTTCTAATTCTAACCCATTAAATATTCAACGTGATTTTGGCAAAGGTAGCGAGAACATGACTTTAAATTCGAAGTTCCAGTGTCTAATTTAATCCTTAAGATGGAATTCAGCCTCTTTTCTTCTTATTCATTTCTTTGAATTGTCATTGGAACTTTGGTGCATTGTAAATTTGTTTGGAAGCAGACACTGCACTCTTTTTTTTATAAAAAGAAAGAAAGCAAAACAGACTAAGTTATGAGTTTAGGGAGACAAATCCCTGATAAACCCTCTAGAAGGACTGAATGGCACCCAATGGGAGCCCACTCTTTACCATAAGGAAGGTACTGCAGTTCAGTGCCAATAGCTCACTAGTTGTAAAGCTACTACAGTGTTTAGGTCTACCCTACAATGAAATTCAGTATGCACTGAAAAGTAAAAAGAATGAAAGTTCTCAAGTTGTTGAAAATCCGATCAGTCCATGGTTTGCGCAATAACTACTGATATTAGTCGATGCATTATTAAGTATATATCATATTTTATAAATCACGCAATTCATCTAGCCCAATTGAAAGGCTCTTTCATTTTTTCATTTCATAAGGAACCTGTAGATTTCCAGTGAAGCTTCAAACACTAGTTTTAGTCTTAAATTTATGAAAGTTGATACAAACAAAAGTCAGGAAACTGTTCATATGCGGTCTCATTTAGTTTGAGCATACTGCATGAGTGGATGAAAGTGAAA
>JAOQMK010000003.1:5194120-5204179 GCA_027564415.1 Erythroxylum macrophyllum
GCAATAAAGTGTTTGGCAAAATCCTAAGTGGGAGCTTAGGTAGAGAACGTAGGTCTTAGCACCGAACCTCTATAAAACAGTGTTTGATCTTCTTCCCTACTCTACTTATTTGAATTTATTTAAATTGTTTTTATGTGAATTTAACTTCTGATTTTGTTGTAGAAAATTACAAAAAGATTAAGGATCTATTCAACCCCCCTTTCTAGATCACTTACAAAATTTCCATTTTAAATGGAGAATTGTAAGAAGATGTCTATGTTGTACAACCAGACGGATTTGTTGTTCCTGGAAAAGAAAAACAAGTATACAAGCTAAAGAAAGTGCTTTATGGGTTAAAGCAAGCTCTGTGAGCATGGTATGGTAGAAATGACTCATATTGTCTACAAAATGGCTTTGAGGGAAGGAAGAATGAACCTATATTATATATAAAAAGGGAAGGTGTTGATGATCTTCATGTTTGTCTTTATGTTGATGATATGATATATATGGGATCTTCTACTTCTCTCATTTATGAGTTTCAAATCTGCATGACAAAAGAGTTTGAAATGACATTAATGAGTTTCAAATCTATATGAAGAAAGAGTTTGAAGTGACAGACTTAGGTTCGTTACATTATTTTCTTGGCATAGAAGTGAATCATGTTGATGATGGAGTGCTTATCTCTCAAAGGAAGTATGTTGCTGATCTACTTGAGAGATTTGGTATGCTTAACTCTATTGTTACTGCCACACCTATGAACTTAAATGAAAAGTTGCAGATTGATGATGGCATTGGACTAGCAAATGAAAAACAATTTAGAAGTCTTACTGGTGGATTAATTTATTTAACCCACACTAGGCCAAATATTTCCTTTTCAGTTGGAGTTATTTCAAGGTTTATACATGCTCCTACAAAACATCGTCTTGGTATTGCAAAAAGAGCCTTGCATTATTTGGATGGAGCCATTGATTATAGAATCTAGTATAGTAAATTATCTAATTATAAGCTAGTTGGGTTCACTGATAATGACTGGGTAGGATAAAGGATAGACGAAGCATTTCAGGCTTTTTTTTCAAGCCTGGATTAGGAGCCATATCTTGGGGTTGAAGGAAGCAACCTACTGCAACCTTGTCATCCTCAGAAGTATAATATATTGCTGCAACTTCAGCACCTTGTCAAGGAATTTGGCCTAGAAGATTGCTAGCTAACTTTGGTTAAGAACAAAATAAGGCAACTGAATTATTTTGTGATGATATATCAGCAGTTTCAATGTCAAAAAATCCAGTTTATTATAGAAGAACGAAGCATATTGACACACAAACACATTTTACTAGAGATCTTGTTTCAGATGGAGTAGCTTCTTTAAAGCATTGTACTTCAGATGAACAGGTTGCTGACAATTTTACAAAGTCGCTTCCCAAGGATAAGCATGAGGCCCTCAGAGCTAAACTTGGAATTTGCAATTTTGAATCAAAGGGGAGATTTGTTGAAGACTAATTCAAAATTCAATCTATTTTTTAAAAAAAATATGAAGATTTTTCACGATTTTGTAGTTGCTAATTTTTTGCTCAAGTTTGTTCTTAATATCTTTCAAACGTGGTTGAGGAAAAATAGTGAATTTGTTTCTCTGTTGCTGTTGTAAATGCGTATTTAAAGGCTAGTTGATTTAATAAAGAATTGTATTGGTAGAATTCATTAATTGAAGTGTCAATCCATTAATTGTTTTCAGTGGTACATATTTCCTTCTATTTCTTTGTGTTATTTACCTTGCATTTCAGCATTAGCCTCTCTATAGAAAACCATTCCACTACTTACCCCACCACCTAAAGCCAAAACCCCATTTCTAATCAAACGCTTCACACCAATAAAAATGCTAGGTTGAAGGGAAAGGGGCCTTTGCTTCAATTCTGACAAGAAGTTTGTTCCGGAGCACTATTGCAAAATGTTATAATTTCTCCATCAAATGGTGGAAAAAGAAGATGAATCTACCAGTGAAATCACCAGCTTCAAAGAAAGCTTAGATCCGATCACCCAAACTAAAATCATAGCATACAATACTAAAAAACCTCCCTAAATATCCTTTCATGCCTTTATTAAGCAAGTGGTCCCATCAACTGTCAAGTTGGTTAGGTCAATTAACGAGAATAAGGTTAATGTTCTAGTAGATAGAGGCTCCATTAATAACTTTATCTAGAACCGATTGGTATCATATCTAGGTCTTTCGATCCAACCATCACTTCACCTTAAGGTGACAATAGGCAAGGAGGAGTCATTAGGTTGCAAGGGGGCTTGTCTCCAAACGCCTATTCAACTTTTTGAGATAACTGTTAGTAGCATAACTTTTTTAATTTAATTAGCTATTTATTAGCCTATAAAATAGCATCCTAACGTGTATTAATAGTGTATTTGAATAAGAGAACATTTGTCCTCTGATTCTTTAAAAATATGCAGAATTCTTGTTTTTTCGTTTTTTTTTTTTTTTGCAGTAGTAATTTCTTTTAAAACCAACATCAGCTGGGCCATGGCTCCTTTTCTGAATATTTACTATTCTTACCCGTTTATAGTGCAGACCTTATTTTGGACGTACAGTGGCTGTTTGAACTCCGCTTAATGTTGTTCGATTATTGGGCTTTATGGATGGAATTCCAACACCAAGGTTTTACCATCCGACTTCATGGGTTACAACAACCTTCAGTAGCTCACATCAACTATCCCCTAAACGGTGCTCCTAAACCTAGGCTATCGCCTAATATCTGCACTTGTCCATTGAGCTCGCCAATATGCGGTTACCCTAACATTAGCACTAACATACCGACCCCTTTTCTTCAATCATTGTAGGCGCTCCTTTCTAATTTCAAACCATACTCACCAAACCAATAAGACTACCACCTTCTAGAGAAATTGACCACTAGATTCCTTTAGTACTCAACACACCATCAGTGAATGTTTGTTCGTACAGATACTTTTAGTTTCGACCAAGTGATAACCCCTTCTCCTGATCATCGTTACTGGTCTAGAAAAAAAGATGGATTTTAGAGATTTTTTGTTGATTACCATGCTTTAAACACAGTCAAGATCAAGGATCGTTTTCCCATAACAACTTTAGACAAACTATGATATGAGCTTTAAGTTGCCACTTTGTTTTCTAATCTCGATTTACACTTTATCATCAAGTGAGAATACATCATTTTGATATTTTCAAGATGACATTTAGAAAACACGAAGGACATTATGAGTTTGTAGTGATTCCTTTAGGCTTTCTAATGCTAATCTACTTTTTAAATCCTGATGAACTTGATCTTTCATCAAATGCTATACAAGTTTTTTCTCATGTTCTTCGATGAAATCCTAGTTTACAATCGTTCATGCACTACAAGAAAATAAGACAATCTGTAACATTTATTGATAAAACATCACGAATTATTAAAACTTTTCGTCACAAAAAGTTCTAATTTTTTGCAACATTTTATAAAAATGTCCCAAATTTGTAAGATTTTTTGCTAAATTTTATCAATAAAACATTGCTCAATAGAATCCGCAATATTTTGTTGAATAAAACGCCGCGGTTGGTATAGAGCAAAAATGTTTGGTTTTTCTAAAACAACCCACCCCCACCGTCCACCCCGACTTCGTTCTGCGCTCTGTTCCTTCGTTTTCTTCCTCCTCCAGATCTGCTCCGTCGTGCTTCGTGTGTGTATCTCATCTCGAATGTGCGTCTCGTACCGTCCTTTGTCTATGTCTCGATGTCCTTTGTACCGTGTGTGCGTCCCGTGTGCCTCGTCCATTGTCTCTCATTTTCTACGTTAAAAAGACCACATTGGATTCTATGTATGTTTTCGTCTCTGTCTCTGTCTCTCTTTTGATACATTTTTTGCTTCTCGAAGGTAAACAAACCCTAAATCCCCTTTGTCCTGTTTGAACTATTAGTTCGATTCGTGATAAAAATTATGGATCTTTTAATCTCTTTTTGTGTTTCCCAGTTGTGAATTTGGCAAGATGTGTTTTGTTTGCTTATCAATCTTTACGATTAAGGCAGCTGAAGAATGTATTTGATGTTGATGTTTCTATACCATCCTTTGATTGTACTCACACTCTTTCTTACTGTCAGAACTCTCACTCTCATACTATGGGATTATCTGCTTCTTGATGTCGATCTCTTCTCAGGGTAACTTTTCAATGTTTCTATCTTTTCAGTAGATATGAGTTTGAACATGAAGCTGTTACTTTTCTTGAAGGTTTGTTTCACTACAGGTCATTTACACAGCTAATTGTAGGTTTTGAGAGACAAGTTGAGAGTTCCAAGAAAGGTGTTTGTTTGCTGGAGAAAGTAATTTTCATTGAATGCCTCAATTCCCACTCTTTTTGACACTGGTAGTTTCATGACTATAGTGTAAGCATTATTTGTGTAAGCAGTATTTGCTTTTTAATGCTATTTTGCTTTGGTTCTAAAGTTATTTCTCTTGTGTTTTGGTCACTGCATGTTGATGGTGTATGAAAAATGAAGACAAATTATAATGTAAAAATTGCCTTGATTTCTTTTAATGATTGAATGAATATATATACAGAGAATTGAAGATTCGTATATCTGTATAGCTAAATTAGTTACAATTGAATAGTGAGCTTGAATTGTCTATGTCACAGGTACATTGCTTATTGTGAGGGAGTCAAGCCTTTGGGCTGAATCTGGAGATGGGTCAAGACGTGGGCTTGTCTTATTCCCTTTGGCATGTGATGGAGCTTTATCTCTTACATCCCCTCTCAAACAAAACCGGGGATTTGAGATAAGGTTGAGTTTGGACATAAGATAAGCCAAACGTGCGGCTGTTAATGGCTTTGTGAGCAAGTCAGCTACCTGGATGGTGGAACTGACATGTCACACCTCTAAAACACCATCAGAGACTTTGTCTCGAATAAAATGGAGATCCAGTTCAAAGTGTTTGGTGCGAGAGTGGAAGACTGGGTTGTGAGCTAAGGACCGAGCACCGTTGTTGTCGCACCAAATGATGGGTTTCTGAGACAAGGTGAATCCAAGTTCAGAGAGCAGGGACTTGAGCCATATGACTTCAGGGGAGACTTGTGAGAGCGCTCGATATTCTGCCTCAGTACTGGAGCGAGCCACGACCGACTGTTTCTTGGAGTTCCAGTATACAAGATTCCCCCCGAGGAAGACACAGCCACCGTTGGTGGATTCCGATCGTCAGGCAAGCTAGCCCAGTCCGAATCACTAAAGGCGTGAAGCTGGAGCGGAGAAGAGGAAGGCCAGCCCTAAATCGGCAGTTCCTTGAAGGTAACGCAGAACCCTCTTGAAAGCAATCCAGTGAGTCATTAATGGATTGGTAAGAAATTGACTTAATTTGCTGACAGAGTAACTAATATCTGGTCTGGTATTGCAGAGATATTGAAGAGCTCCAACTAAGCTTCGATATAGAGAGGGGTCCGAGAAGGGGAGACCATCGTGGAGAGATAGCTTGGACCCAGGGGAGACAGGAGTGGCACAAGGCTTGGCGGAGGACATGTTAGCACAGTGGAGCAAGTCGCGCACATACTGAGTCTGAGAGAGATACAACCCAGTCGCATTCCGGTAAGCCTCAAACCCTAGAAAGTAATTTATACTGCCTAATGTGGTGAGAGCAAACTGAGAGTGAAGCTTAGTAATAAGATCCTGTATAGCCTCTAGACTATTCCCTGTAATAAGAATGTCATCAACATAAACTAGGGCAAGAAGAATTAAACCATTCTGTCGGTAGTAATATAAGGAGGTGTTAGACTTGGAGTTGACAAAACCCCAAGTGTTGAATGCGGCCTTCAGTGTCTGAAACCATGCTCTAGGAGCCTGCTTCAAGCCGTATAGGGCTTTGGAGAGACGACAGACATGATTAGGATGAGTAGAGCTCTCAAAACCCTCGGGTTGGCTGATGTAGACCACCTCTTGTAGATCACCATTTAGGAAAGCATTATTGACATCAAGTTGTTGGAAATCCCAACTGTGAGAGACTGCAAGAGAGAAAACCACTTTGATGGTAGAAGCTTTGACTACTGGACTGAACGTCTCAGAGTAGTCAATGCCAGGGGTTTGATTGAACCCTTTTGCAACAAATCGTGCCTTAAACTTGTCCACAGACCCATCAGCAACATATTTGGTTCGAAAAATCCACTTAATAGGCAGATGTTCATGGTAAAATGATAAGGGACCAATGTCCAAGTACGGTTTTTTTGTAGGGCAGTAATCTCCTCCTGCATGGCATGATACCACTTAGGGTCTTGAAGAGCCTGAGAGACTGTGGTAGGTTCGGAGGTAGGACAAGTTGAGAGGGCAGCAGAGTAGGTTTTAGGCTTGAAAATGCCATGTTTGGATCAGGTTTGCATAGGGTGGATGTTTTGGAGGGTAGAAGGGTGAGTAGGACCAATGGAAGGGGGGATTTGGGTTAGGAGACTGATTAGAAGAAGATGAAGGGGAGTTGAGAGGAGAAGGAGCAAAAAAGTGAGGGAGAGGAATTACCTGAGAATGATTGCTAGTGTAAGGAGGCAGTGCAGGCAAACTTGCTGAGGAGTGAGTGCTTAGAGATGAGTTCTAAAGATGAGCAGTAGGAGCTAAAACAGAGAGAGGTAAGCTAGTAAAAGGGGAAATAGAGGGAGATTTAGAGGGAAAAAGAGAAGAATAAGGAAATTCAGATTCATTAAAGACAACATAACGAGAGATAAGTACCTTACCAGATGGACTGAGACATTTATACCCTCGATGAGAGGAGTTGTACCCTAGGAAGACACAATTAGTGGTATGAAAATCAAGTTTGTGTTTGGAGTAGTACCTTAAATAGGGATAGCAATTGCAGCCAAATGCCTTTAATAGGAGATAATTGGGATATTTGTGGTATAAACGTTCAAATGGTGATTTGTTATGAAGACGTGGTGTGGGAAGATTATTAATTAAGTAGACTGCTGTGGAAAAGGCTTCAAGCCATAAAGTGAGAGGCATATTGGCATGGGAAAGGAGGGTTAAACCAGTTTCAGTGATATGACGGTGTTTCTTTTCATAAACACCATTTTGCTGGTGAGTGTAGGGACAGCTGAAGCGATGATGAATACCATTTTGATGGAGAAAAGGTGAAAAGGCTTTGTATTCCCCCCATTATCTGTATGAAGTGCTTTTATTTTGTGGTCAAGTTGCAGTTCAATGTGGGTTTTAAATCGAATGAAGGTGGCAAGAGCTTCAGATTTAAGTTTGAGAGGATAGAACCATGTGAACCGTGAGTATGCATCAATAAATATGATATAGTATCGGTAACCATCACTGGATGGGTGGGGAGAGGGTCCCCAAATGTCTGAGTAAACAATTTCAAGTGGTTTAGTAGCAGTGATGTCATGTGTATCAAAAGGGAGTTGGTTTGCTTTACCTTGTTGACATGAATTACAGAATTGAAAACTACTTGGATCAAACTTGAAGTTCATTGATTTAGAAATCAAATGTAGTACATGTTTAGAGGGATGTCCAAGTCTGATGTGCCAGATATTGGCAGATTTGTGAATATTGTGAGCTTCACACTTGTTGAATACATTGACAGTATAGTTATGACTAGAAGGGGCCTTAGAGGAACCAAAAAAAGTAGTAGATGCTGCAGATTGGGATGGAATAGGAGCTTTGAGGCTATAGAGCCCATCTTGAAGCACTCCTCTAAGCAGAAGCTTCCCTGAAACCTTGTCCTTAAACAAGCAATAATTGTCAATAAATTCTACTGTAATTTGGTTATCCTTTGTGAGTTTAGAAATACTCAAAAGATTTTTAGTGATGAGAGGAACATGAAGAATTTCATTTAAAGCCAATGAATGAAAGAAGAACCAGTATGAGCTATGGAAAGAGTATTACCATTACCTACAGTAAGATAATCCTTATCTCCATATGTTAAGTTGTCTGTGAGATTGTTCAAATCAGGGGTAACATGGTGAGTGGCACCACTGTCAACAAACCATGTTGAGTCATGTCCAGGATCGGTAGGAGAGTAGGAAGGTGTCTGGTTGTGAGTGATGAAGGTCTGTGGACCAGATCTGTGATGCTGAGAGCTGCCTGAAGTATTATGAGACTGATGTTTAGTGTGCCAAGTTGGGGAAGGCTGTGAACCTTTCCAGGTTTGATCAAACCTCTTGTAACATTTGAGAGCATCATGGCCAAGCTTTTGGCACAATTGACAGAATATTATTCCAGCCCTAGACCATCTCCCATTTCTACCTCTGCCTCCTCTACCTCTAGATCTGCCTCCATGATGTGGTTGTCTAGTGGAGTTATTGTTTGTATGATAAGTAGCAATGTTAGCAGTAGGTATAGTAGCTGGAGTCTGTGTAGATAGAGCACTAAGTTGTTCAATGCGAGTCTCATGCATCATTAAAGTGTATTGAGTATCTTGCAAAGTGGACGTTTTCATGATGTGGGTGAGAAACACAACAACTGGATCATATTCATGTCCTAAGCCATTTAGAGCACTTAGAATGAGTTCATGCTTAGGGATTTGATGTCCTGCAACTAAGAGAGAGTCTCCAATGGATTTAATTTTCTGCATATATTCTGAAATACTAAGAGCACCTTTTTGTATTGTAGAAAGCTGATGTTTGAGTTGTAATACTCATACCATGGAAGTTTGTGCATATAGTCTCTCAAGAGTTTGCCATACCTCAAGGGAAGTGGAGGAAGTGTTAACCTGCCCAATTACCTCATCACCAATGGTGGAGAACAGCCAGCAGAGGAGGAGCTGATCAGAACGTTTCCAGTCTCTGAGATTAGATTCTGGTGAGGGTTGAGCTGCGGAGGATGAAGGCTGCACTGGAAGTGGTGGTGAAATGCCTGGTGTAATGAAGGCCTCAAGTTCTAATGCACGCATAGCAACTAGAACCTGTGCTCGCCATTGATGAAGTTGTTTTTGTCCAATTTAATGGGTAAGTTGAAGTTGAGAGTTTTAGCAAGTGCAGAGAAATTAAGGGAGGACATAGTTGTGGTGATGGGTTGCTGTGGTTGAGAATCAGAAGGGTGATTGGCAAAAGAAGATGCTTCGGAAACATGAGCCATGGATGTTTGTCCTTGAAAGCTCTGATACCATATAGGAAAAATGAAGACAAAGTATGTTGTAAAAATTGCCTTGATTTCTTTCAATGATTGAATGAATATATATACAGAGAATTGAAGATTCGTATATCTATACAGCTAAATTAGTTACAACCGAATAGTGAGCTTGAATTGTCTATGTCATAGGTACATTGCTTATTGTGAGGGAGTCAAGCCTTTGGGCTGAATCTGGAGATGGGTCAAGACATGGGCTTGTCTTGTTTCCTTTGGCATGTGATGGAGCTTTATCTCTTACAGATGGTTTTATTTGGCAAATAACATAAAATGGCCCCTGTGTTATAGTTGACTATTCAAATTAGCCAATGTATTTTTAATTTGTTCAATCTAGCCCCTGTGTTTTGTAATTTCATTCAAAATGCCCATTTGAAATTTTTGGGACAAAATTACCCTTCGGTTATCTGTATCATACGAATTTTGTTAGATTATTAGCCTTGGATGGATTATTACCGTATACTGCTTAAAGACAAAAACCTACTTTTTAACATCTGATGAAATCGGCTCCCACATCTCGCCGGCGACGCGTCGAACCACCGTCGTATCTGACGTCCCTTCTTTACATTTGAACGCCACCGTCGTATCTGAGTGAGTGAAACCGAATTTCTGCATTTGAACGCCAAAAACCCTAAAATCCCGTTGAACCCACGGTAAACCCATGGGAAAATAACAAGAAATTAAGCATTGAGTGAAGCTTGGTGGTGAGTGAAACCGAATATTCATAGAAATTCCTCAATCTCGTCAGCGCTATTGGATTTAAAAAGGTAAGCTTCACTCATCTTCAAGATTTACCTTACCTTTTCGAAATGGAGACTGCCATAGCTATATCTACTAGCCATGAGAGGAAGCCATATAGGTTTTGTCGATAGTCTTGTTCTTCGATGATACAAAACTAAGACTGCGTATTCTCCTGGAACTTTCCACACCTCAGCGTAACTACCGTCTCGAGCCACAACACCGTTTGATGAGCTCAA
>JAOQMK010000003.1:5282219-5297961 GCA_027564415.1 Erythroxylum macrophyllum
TATACTACATGATGCTTAAAATCTCCTAGGAACTGTAATTGCTCTGAAAAAGGAAGTGAACACTACACCTTGTGAGGAACTATGAAACAGAAGATGGACAAAAGATAAGGAAATCAAATGGTAAGGTTTATATCCATATGTTTACACACACACACACACACACTAGAAGATGAAACAGAGGGCAGAGAGCACAGAATAACGGATCTATATTCCCTGCATTGTTCAAACAGCCGATTTTGATAAACAAAAGCAAAGCATTATGAGACAAGGTTTGAAAATGGAGATAGTGTACCGAGTCAATAATACTTTGACAGTAGATAGGGCTCATGTAGTATAAGACGTCATGAACTGTAGCACTGAGCATGATCCGCAAGCCTCTTACACCATCTAAAGTACACTTGTCCACAGCAGTTTCACCACTAAGTTTCAAACCCTTCCTCCACTGAAATAAAAAATCTGATAGAGAATTCAATATAAAATATATATAAAAGGCACTAATACTGCCTACTGCAAGGAGAAAGAAAAAAATTACAGAAAGTATAAAAGCTTCAGACTAAAATACTTTTAGCAAATTAGATTCATATATGCGGTGGGAGATATCCAAAAGATATGCAAGTTTCACAAGCAACCAATCCCAAAAGAGTCAATGACTTGAGAATTAAGAAGCTCACGAAACAAGTACAGGAATTATTAGGTTCCAGATATACCAATTATGACATCTACAATAAGAAGAGTTGCTTCACACTTCACAATGACATACAAGTCAGGGAAATAGGAATCATATCTTTTATAAATCAAAATTTTTGTGAATGATCAATTTTATAGCTTCATGATGCTATAACACTAAAAAGGACAAAGTTCCTACAGAAAGCTGGTTCCTTCATCTCACAACAATAGCTCTCTTTAGTGATTTGTATAATTCGTAGCTCATATCAGCATCCAAAGTCATCATCAATATATGAAGAAACTATGAAATCATTCTGTAAAACTGAAACTAAGGTCTTATCTACCTGGCATGGAATGAAAAGCACACGTTGTGCAGATCGTTGTTGTGAAGTAAGATGTCTTTCAGCAAGATTTGAAGTGATATGGCGAAAATCTCCAACATCATCAACTAAATTAGATTTCTCCAACCTTTGACCAATACCATGAACCATAAAAACCACATGTCGAACAGGAACCTGGACCACAAAGAAAAATGACGATAATTAACAATGGCAATTTTAAGCCACATTTCTAAAATTTGAAAGAGAGCCACATGGAGTGGGAATTATTGCGAGTATAAACCTAACAGATGATGTCTATATTCTGATTGTAAACCTCATGGAAGCCAAGTATTAGTCACATTCATATATTGAAACGGAAACAATGCAAAAAATTGAAAATTGAAAACAAAAAGAACCTGTGAGCAGTAGTCATCCATTTCCTCCTCCTTCTGCTGTCGCAATTCATCCTACATTTATAACAAGAAATTAACAAAGAAATTATGTTGTTAATTAGAAAAATTAGAAGCTTCTGGGCACAAAAGATGTGACCTTAGTGTTACTGGGAATTAACTGACTATTCAAATTTGGTTATCTAACAAAGCCAGTACTTGACAAAGTTTCCCAGCCAAGAAACTTAAATGAAAATGTTCATATTCTGGTGGACATTGATGATAAACTATTGTTAGCAAAATCATGCTAAGTTGGCTATCATAGTGGTTTGCTATTGCCTGCTGGTTATTGAGTGCTTGAAAGAGATGGCACAGAGTATCGTTCGTGTGGTAAAATGGTTGCTCAAAAATATTTTTTTCGTCCCAGAGTTTTTGAAGTATGGAAAGAGTGTTTCCATCATCTGTTCCACCTTTAGAAACTATTTACAAAAGACTTCAAAAATAAAACACCCAATTCTAGAAACAAAATCAATATTTAAACTAATGCGTCTGTGGTTCATTGGTAGAGAAGATTAAAAGCCTTCTCCTCCAGTAGGTTCAAATATTGGTGGAGCCTTTATGCTATCTGATGAATAAAATGCATATTTAATTAACATTAATCTATCAAATCACATAAAAAGAGGGGAGGGCAGCCTAGGAGCAAAATACCTGCACTTCTACATTCACACATAGAGATATAGCAAAGGATTAACTACCGTATGAATGCATAAATAGCACTTATTCATAAACTTTCCATCACATAGGATAAAGGGTCAAACCATACGTAGTTCAGAACTAATAATAAATCATAAAGGCGGGAAAAATATTGAGTCCAGAAGTTGAAATTGTGAAATTCATGTAGTGCTGCATCATAACGAACGAAAACAAACCTGTGTTGGTTTTGATGATTGTGAAGCAGAATATCCACGTCTTAACTTTACCCCAGCTCCCCTTAAATTAATCACTCCAGAAAAACTCAAAGAATCAGCATTAAGCCAAGCTTCCCAGGTATCATCTTCTCCAGTAAAAAGTGCATGAAGTCCCTGCGCACAGCCAAGATGCAACATGCTTCAATTTGTTCAACTAATTATAGAATAAATATAAAGAACTCAGCTCATAAATGAATGCATACGGGGGTAGAGCCTTGCAGGTCAACTCGAGCTGCAAAGAGTCCTGATGGTTGAAATGTCCGGCGATGCCAAACCTGGAGAAAAGTCCAGAATTAAGGAAAGAAGAAAGCTCCCATGACAGAAAGTCAAAATACCTAAATACTTATCACAAAGTCTACAAAATTATTGGTGAATGAAAACTAATTTGCTCTTCAAATAATACAATTGCAAATACTAGATGCTGGTTCTGCTGAAACCTGTCTGCGAAATGCAATCTCCAACTGTTCAGCAACATCCTCACGCACCGGCAACCAATCAAGGCCCCCCTTACGAGCGAACCAATGACCTCTTAAAACGCGCCGATTTTCTCCATGCCAATAGACAGGAAAACAATGTCTCCTTACTAGATCTACCTTCAAAATGAAATTATATAAGTTTCAGAAAAAATTGAAACATCGCTCTGATTGAAAAACAAGAGGTGTTTCATCAAGAGAAAGAAACTAATATATATCCAGCAAGTAGAAAAAGATAAATTGGGGAAAGACAGAATACTTCATAAAGTCCTCCCTTTACAGGCACACCAACTCGCTCTTCTTCCTCTTCATATAATTGAGATGGCTCAACACACTCTTGAGCATTTTTTCCTTTATCCAAAGGTCGCCCTTTTGGCCCTTCACTACATTCTGCATACTCTCTCCACCAAGTAGAGAGCAACTCTTCCTCTTTCTGAAATTCAACATGCAACAATTGAAATAAAAAAAAATTTAATGATGTACAAGACAACTTTAATTGACAAAGCAAACAAATCATAACCCCCAATCTTTTGAGCATGATGTTTTCCCTATTCACAGTATTGATTTCACAATCTAGCTACTACGCTCATCATCCAAAAGATGCTTAGTTGCAAATAAATTGATTAAAACTTGATTTAACAAATTCAATATCCTACATTAAGAGATGCATGAGTAAAGGGAATGCTTAAACTTTTAACCAAAATGATATTTCCGAATAACCTGCAAGAAAGCTGCCTCTATTGCAAGAGAATCTCTCATACCAAAACGAAAATATTCACCCTTTCCCACTACCTCAGTGCGAGGGATTGAGGCAGCTAACTCTGCAGAAACACAAAAACAACAATGTGAGATATTTATTCTATCCTTTCCTTCACAAACTACAATTGAAGCTCTTCCATACTCCATTTGGAAAGGTGGACATGTCACAAAATCATTAAGTTTCATTGGGAAATTGTGAACCTTTTGATCCTGCATAATTGATATATTGAAACCAACCAAATTTATATGTGATTCAAAAGCTAACACAGAGTTCACAAATCAAACTCATTAAAATCTTTCAGGCAAGATGTTATATCTGAACATGCTAGCATATTATGTTACTTCAATTTTCTTTCTTCACAGAAGCAACTACATAAACCGAATGAAAATTCTAGCTGCTTTGGCAGCTATACACATGATTATTTGAGTGTGCCAATTATCAACTGATTAATGGTAGGTAGAGAGAAGAAAAGCCAATAGAGCAACATCATCATCATGTTGATTGATTAGCAATGTCAAAGATTAAGTCACCTTTCTCTGCCAAAGGCACCTTGCAGAAGTACCACCGAATGTCACTACCATCTGATGGACTCCTAGTCTGTACAAGATACTTCTGATGGCCCTTACATTGTTCTATTGCATCCACCAATCTTGCAATGTTATTCGGAGTATTCTTCAGCAAGTCCGGCGATGTTTCCTCTGAAACCACCTGATTTGCCTCGGAATGTGCCATCTAAAAGTATGTCAAACACCAAATGGGTAATACTAAGTGTGACCCAGGCTAAATACCCAACTACTTAAATATCAAAGCTCGGGACTTGTTGTGAACAGGAATGGAAGATGGTGCTCGAATTAAAAAACAGAAACAAGTTCTCTTGTCCTTCAAAGTTGGCAAAAAAACAGGAGACTCTCCCAGAATGGAGACAATGGAACCTGAAATCCGCACATAAAGAGTAAGATAACTCCAACGAAACAAGGTATAAGCCATTAAAACTGACAAAAACTAACAAGGGACACGAGATATATAGATGGTGAAGTTCAAAAAAGATAATATACAATCATCCCACTCTCTTTCAATCAAATTTAACTCCTCCATTCATAATCCGCTTAGTAACTCACAAGAATTCGACAATTGAGCCTAGTCAAAAGAAAAATTAAGCAATGACATTTGAGAATAGTAAAAAGATACCAATTTTCAGAAATCCAGCTAACTTCTGAAACAAACCCTACCTGTCTAGTTGCATGCGGTCTCCCCTACCACCGTAATGGAGTTGGTGTTGGGAGAATCAAAACCCAATTTTAGAATTAAAATGCACAAGCGAAGTTAGAAAAGCTCAGAAGGTCCTAACCGTGGCAAGGAGTTTGGTGACGGTGATGCGAGGAAGAAGAAGAAAGTAGCGTCCACGGTACGCTTTATTGGGAATTTGGTTTCCTAACCAACAAGAAATCAAAGCAAAGAAAGAAAGAAAGGTAGCTGAGACAGAGGGAGTTTGAATGTCAGGTTCACAACAAGCACATGAAAATGAAAATGGCCGATTAAAAAAAATCAATATTATAATTATTTGAGTTAAAAATTAAAATGCTTTATTATATAAAACTGTAACAATTAAATTAAAGATTTTTTAAGTATAATATATTATATATAGTTCTATGGAAATTAAGAATATTTTTGGTACTAATATGGGTTTAATATATAAAACTGTAAGAACTTTAATGGAATTGGAGACATTTTGATTGATCGTAGACTTCGATTCATCTTCTTTCGTTGTAGGATTTGGTTCTATAAAACCCTAGCATCAAAGTTCAACATTTCTGGGGGTCTGAATCGTCCAAAGTCGGCGAGTGGATTTCAAGAGAATGATGGAGCAAAGTTGTCGGCGATTGCCTTCATGGATGCAGCCGAGTACACCTGTTGCAGCAGTTGTATCTGATGATGCGACTGCTAATAAGAAACGGAAGAAGAAGACGACGATGGATTCTTCTGTTCAAAAGCCTGAGGAGCTCTCAACGAGTTCATTTTCTCTGAGAAAGTGCGGGTCTAAAAGTGATCGAATTTCAAGAGAGTCCAATCGTGAGAAAAAGAGGAAGTCCGCGAGAAAGGAGGTTGGCGAGAAGAGAAGAAGAGTGAAGAATGACTCCCATGAATCTCCTCTCATGGTCAATAATGATGATGAAGATGATAATGATGATGACAATGACGATGACAATGAGCTGACTGTCGAAGATCTGGTCAGCATTGCTGAAGAGGTGATTCACTACTTACTATTTTGTTCGGACAGGAATCTAAATACCGAATCTGCAACGTCTTCAAACTTAGTAATCTTAATCTCTTGATTTTGATCCATAAAACTCAACAAGACCTCACCTTTTCTCACTACAAATGCCAACAATGTTATCTTACTTGCAGTATGTGAAAGCCCACGAAAACTCAAAGCAACAACAGCATTTTTTAGTAAATAAGGAGCAGGAATTACAAAGTGGACATCCCACCTCATCCTTCTCTGAGCAATCTGTATCTGTCCCTGATGGTAAACATAAATCACCAGCAGTAGAATTGCATGATTCAGTTGATAATTTGAGGAACGAACCAAGCAGCATTACTAGTTCAAGCAAGCCAGGTGACCCTGCACAGGACATGCTGGATCTGTTGTTAGGTCCTTTGCTTAAGAAACCACCAATGGAGAGAAAGGAGGAACTCATTGTGGAAAATATTGCTTTTAATGATAGTGTGAAAATGGAAAGTCGGAATGATAGTGGAGAAGAAATAGCTCGTCCAGTGAAGAAGAAAAGCAGTCTCAAAGACAAGGTATCCCACTACTTGATTGAATAATGTATCTGCATTTCCCAATATAGGAAATTAGTTGCAGCCAAGTAAAGAAACTCGAGGTGCTGCATCAGCATCTCCGTTTGTCATCCGACCATTAAATTGCATTTTATTTTTGGACGAAACTCTCCGGGATACTTTTAGGATGTATATTTTCAGGACTTTGAGATAGTGTGCACATGTTGTGCAAAACACTTCTTGGGCATGCACATAATGCAGTTATGTTCATATTTCTGTGTATAATTATTTTAGAATGGCTAGGTTACCCAATCCTTTGTTTTGTGTTTATTCACTCTGTTGAAAAAGTTCCTTCACTTTACAGTATATTCAAGAAGCAAGCTCAGCTTTTGTTCCCTACGAGCTCTTGGTGATATAAGCATTCTACCACTGATTTAGTATTTTCAACTTCAGTGTATCATCTTGAATGGCATTTCCACATCATGCCAAAAGACAGAAAAAGAATTACTTCGAAAAAAACTACAAATTTCAGTTAGACTACACATTTGCTAATCACTGTGGTCAATAGTAAGGCCCTATTACAAGCTTCAATAGTGTTTTCATTATCACACACATTTAACTTATATAGCCTTTGGAGTATTATGTTCCACTTCCACGGTCAATCCCTAGCCTAGACAATTGTCCAAGGAGTGAGCAAATTAGGGTACTGTTAATATCTATTCCAAGGTCATTGGTCAATTAGACAAGGAAGCTTGTCTCTTTCTCTTATGTTTATTTTAAGGCTTCCAAAAACTATCAGTAGAGTTCTCTTTTCCCATTATTGTTATTCCACAGTAATAGTTGCAAACTTGCAAGTGCAACCAGTTCTTTTCACAGTTTCAACTGGATTTAATTCAGGCCTTGTTTAACATTTCTTCCGACAAACTGTCCAAGGATGATTGTACCTGGATAGTTATCATCCAGTTTTGTTGTGATGTGGTGTTAGAATATTCAAGGGATAAAAGTCGAATCCTCATAACAGCTACTTGTGCCATAACAAGTGTTAATTCTCTTTCCATATTCAAAAGAGCATCAAGGGTATTCTTGAAGAATTTTATATCTACATTTGAGTATATATATACCTGTATGATGGGGTGAGTAGCTTCTGGGGCCTGGTATATTATTGAATGAAGGCGTAAAAGTTTTGTTGTGTGCTTTATCTGGTTAAGGCATGCCAGAGAGCTTCATATATTATTCCAGAACCAATGCAAATCTCTTGCAACAATAGACCGTGCTGAGTAAGCTAAAATGCTGATGGGATCTAACTTGCTGGGTCATTCTTTACCAGATGCCATGTTTTAATAGGCGTGTTAAACAACTGCATCTTTTGTGGTGGTTGAACTATTGCATACTGATTTCAGTATGTATGCTGATGCAGCCGAGAACAGTGTATTGAACTAGACGGAAAATTTGAAGAAATAAGAGAAAAAAGAATAATATAGGAGAGTGAAAAAAGTGAGGAGAGGATAAAGAAGAAAATTGTTGTAAAACAGTAACTCAAATTCAGTTCACCTTGAATTACAATTTTCATAACACTTAGTCAGTTCGCCTAAGTATGGGCACGAGGAACTATGAATTAGTCAAGATTGTACAAGAAACTTTGTGATCTTCTAGTTCCAAGTCATTGATCTTATCAACCCCAATTATTTATTGGTTGTAGCTATGGGAAATTATTATGTATCATCAAGACGTTCTGTTTTTTTGTATTTGTACTTCTTGAGGGAAGTTATTGAAACCATAACAGCACCGGAACTGGCAGTCTTGAATGATATTAGGATATGTAGAGCAAGTGGCTTAAGCAGAGATGATGACCTTGGGTTAACACAAGTGTAAGGCTTGGGAAACTTCTTATCGTCTGTCGGGTCTATTTCTGCAGATGATTTGCGTTTGAGGTACTTGCGAAGTGCTTCTTGGGGATTGACTTTGTAAAAGTTCGAATAATTGGTAGACATACCTGGAAAAGACTAGAGCTGTTCATTATGTAGATTGTAGTGGCTCACATCATTAACTAGAAGAAGAATTCAGGTGATTAATAGCAGTTTTGAACTCTGAGTTAAAAATTGACTCTCTCCAACGTCATGATTAGATCCTTTCAACAGCCGTAAAGTTAAAGAAAACAGTTCCATAGTTTTATGCGCTTGTGGATATTTTGGATATGGGATTGTAATGATTTTACTTTTCAGCGAGAATTCAATGGATTTGCTTAGACAAAATGGCTTTGAAGCGCAGAATCTATTGCATGAGTGGTTTAATTGAATGTCAATGTGAGATGCAAAGGAAACTGAGGGAGAGGAAGCGCTGGTGGCTTAACTAGAATCCAGGACATGGAAAATCTTGGTGATTTCTCAGTGAATTAGAGTAACAAAAAAGCATTATGTATAATTATGCTTACAAAGTTGGCTACCAAATGATGACCTGAATCTGACTCAATGCATACTGGCCATTAAAAAGATGCATAGATGTTGTGGAATCAGGGGCCTTACTTTCAAATGATCAGAAGATGCAGAAGCCTAATGGGAATGTTTGACAAGGACAAAGTCCCTGTTAAACATTTCTGTTGGGAAGAAAATTTTTCTACTCGTGGGATCATCTCATATGTGAGAAACATGGTGTATTATATCGAAGAACCTCCAAATGGAGTAAACTACAGTCTGGAGTTGCTCAGCCTATGGAATGTAAAGAGACTTAGAGCTCCCTCTTTTACATTACAAAAAAAGTAGAATTTTTTTTTTATTGGGAATATGTTATTAGTCAGAAGTGATGCCATTTCTTTTCTGAACGGTACAGGGTGTGGCTGTTATTGATTTTGATACAAGTTTTTGTAAACTTGAACAAAAAGTTCTGTTTCAGATTGGTTGTTTCTGTTTGTGCATACAATTCCCTTGTGGTTTTCTGGATCTGGAATCATGCTCCAACTATTTTGTCTCAGTGTCATTTGTCATTTTTCTGTAAATGAAACAGCATATATTCCATTTTATTATTCAATTGCTTTCTTAGTTTGGATAATGTTTTTCACCATTTAAATGAGTACTTACCTAATACCTGTTATACTGATAAGCAGTTTAAAACTACAAGTGGGCATTTTACTGAATTCAACTAGGCATCACTGCAATGAAGTCATGGATAGATGATGGATAATTATATTAGGGGCTAAGAGTACCATGACTTCTTCTTTGTCAGTCTTCTGCTTGTCTTCCTGTAATAAATTTTACACGGTCCTCCTGCTAAAAGGGAAAAGGAAAATAACAGTCTGTCTTATCTATCAAACATTATCTAGAGCAAACTCTATCATGCCAAAACTCTCACACACATTTAAGTACGAGGTATATAGTTGAACAATCATGTCATGCACGTCTTTCGGTGTTGTCACTTCTTTTGCTTGTTGGAGTAGTCTGATGTATGGTCAAAAATGAATTAAACCTCATGCCAGCTTGGTTAGCCCGGAGATTTTCTTTTTGTCAGATTCCTGTACTGTTCTTAGCTGGAAAATATATGAGCATCCATTTAGAAGCTCCCAATCTCTTTCTGCTGGGAATTGATGGGTGGTGTTAGTTTGAATCTTGGAAGTCCAACTTTACGTCCTGTTTTCTTGACATCATCGTGGATTTGGCTCCGGTATTCTCCAAAAGTGAATTTTCTATACACTGAGGGCTCCTTGCAGCTTCCTATTAACGAGTCAAATGAAGGGCATAGAAAATAAGCTATGGAGTATCTTTCCTGTCTTTCATTAGTCATCACCTTGTGTTGGACGCTCCTGTAAGTGTCATTGCTCCAAGCCTATATAAATCGACATTATCGCAAAGGAAATGGTTAGGAAACAGCTTTCTTCAGCTTCTTTCCAACATGACAAAACAGATTGGAGTTGGACAAGGATAAAATGCCAAATTGAGCTTTGAATGAATTAGCGTCAGGCTTGACGTGGTGAGTTGGTGTATTCACTATATTGTCAGCTTTTTGCTGATCTAGTTTTGTCCTGTCTAATGACTAAGGCAGGCCACATGAATAACATTTTCTTTTCTTAGGAAAGGTCAAGGAAGGTATATATGAGCTACAGTCTTCCATTCTTGATTCCCAAAACATTTTTATATAGGATAAACCCTATCTGAAAGGAGTCGTCTAGTCTACATTCGAAGTCATAGAGTCGAGTCACCTCCTCTTTTTTACTGCTTTTTTACTGCCTTTTTCTGTTTTCGGTTGAAAAGCATAGGTTGGCTCCATCAGAATTGGAAGAAGAAGTTACTTAATGAAGTGGAATGACATGACTCATAGTCGAGAAAAATGTTATAAATACCTGAAAGAGATCTCCAATGTTGACTATAAGTGCATGCTGATTAGGTTTCACAGCGACCCATTTGGAATCCTTCAGGAGCTGAAGTCCACCGACTTGATCTTGGTAAAGTATGGTAAGAAAATCGCTGTCAGTGTGGGGCACTAACCCAAAGATGTCAGGGGACAATGGACAAGCTGGGTAGCGATTTAAACGAAGGAAGCAAGTGCTTTCTTCACACATGTCGTCAAAAACCTGTCGTGAGTGACCTAAATTCTCTGCCAGGACCCCAGCAAGTAACTTGGCAAGCTTTGACATTGCCGCTGCAAATTCCGTCATCACTTCCCTATTGGTTACAGTTATCATCATCATCAGATTAGTATTATCTGATTATATATGTACTAGTGAAAAACCAAAACAACTTTTAAAAGGGTACTTGGAAATGATCATTGGGATGCTTTTTGGACAACTACCAATTAAAATTGAATAATTTCGGTTTAGCCAAAAAAAAAAAAGCCCTTAGCCAATGTCTTAAAAGCAATTAACCGATCTACTATATATAAAAAAGAATATAGAAATATTTCAAATTATTTGTATTATGTACTTTATATATTTCATTGAGAGTTGTTTAATTAAAATAACTTCAACAAATATGTAACTTTATTTTAAATACAAACAAATATCTAGCATGAATTGTATGCATAAAGTCTGAGAATATTCAGTAGTACGCAGCTTTATTCCTAACTAGCAAAGAACCTTTCTAAATATGAACAGCACAAAAAATACTCTTTGACTAAACATAAATAACAACTCCATATGTTTATGATTAATTGGGACAGACATGGGGTTAGAAACATGTCGGAAGTACAACTATTGACCAACTTATAATTAATTGAACAAATTAGGTGCTCGCTGCTTTGCAGAAGTTCTATATCCATATGAGCTCTTTTGCACTGGTGTACATGCCAACTTCATATAGATATATATCGACTTGCATTAAGGAAGATGATCAGAAGATGAGGAATAAGATGTAAAACATATTGTCACTGGCACAAAACGAAACTGATGGAGACCAAAAGTAGTAAATATCATGATATGCATAGATAGAGAGAGTGAGAAAGATTACCTTAAAGAGGTAAACTCCCCATAGCAGTCTGGGTCAGAGATTTTAGTGAGAGGGATATGGAAAGCCTCAGACCAGGAGAACTGGTCAGGACAAGTAGCAGTTGGTGTACCCCATCTGTAAGAGTTGTTGAGAAGTCCACAACTAGACTTCCTCTCAAAAGGGGTTTGAAACAACTTCATTTGCTCACTTCTCATCTTCTTCAGCAACTCATGGCTTATCCCGTGTTCCACCACCTGGAAGAATCCCCACTCGGTGGAAGCTCTGGCGATGGCCAAAACACAAGCTTTCTGCTTCCTCTCGTCGTCACTGCTGAGACCACTGAGGTCTATCACTGGAAGTTGGCATCCCTCCAAGGCTGGCCCATTGGTGGGATGATGAATTTCAGCTCCAGAGACTGAGGAGATGGCTCCATAGTGGTGCAAAAGAGGTGGACTTGATGGTGATTCTATCATATTTTTGCTTGTTTTATTAACCATGCTTATTGGGGGTAAAATATGTGAAGATGGTACTAAGAATCCTTAATATATATATAGTGAAGTAGGAGTTTTTGATTGGAGCTGAAGAAGAGAGTGGACAAACAGCACAAGAAGAAGAGAACAAAGATGAAGGCTACTAAATTGCGACAGTTGGCAGGAGGAGAGCAATTCACTCTCTGGAAGTATTGGGCTTGGACAGACCTAGTCTAACACGCAGATACTCATCTTCAGTATTTCTTATAGATATTCAACAGCCACAGAAAAGAAAAGGAAAAACAGAAAGACCATAAGAAGAAGACGATATATGTGTAAAAAGAAAGGATTGGAACCAAACCTAATCTCTTTGTTGACTTTTATTCACAAATATTGTTTTTTGGTTCAATGGTTGGTTCATATAGGTAGGGGCTGGAGGGAAGCTTTTGCAGTATCATTGACAAAAGTTTTTTTCCAACACTTTTGGGATTTAACTTTTTTTACCAGTACCAGACCATGATTCATGATACATCCTTTTCCTACCCCCACAAGCCTCACCTTTCTTTCTTTCTTTCTTTCAGATTCATTGACCCGAAATGACACTAAAATCACGCCAAACCAAACGTGCCATTTCAACACCTACTGTAGTGTTCAGTGGACTGTAATGAAGTGATCTACAATTTTATCTTCCAAGGTCTTAAATTATGGATTGCATTGCACTGTAGCAGATTGCGATAATTGCAGACCATATAGTAATCATCGTAATATTAAGTTATCCTTAAAAGGGTTTACCGACGAAATTGAAAAAGAACTAAAGGACAGAAAAGGAAAAGGGTTTGGCTTGGCAGGCACATCATGCATGGGGGAATTTTCATGATCATTATCAATTAACATAATCCTTGTTATCTCCTTCATCAAAGTGCCTTTAATTTAACGACTTTGACTTGTAAGAGTTTTATGATTATATATGCTTTACTGGTCGTTAGACACAATTGGGATAAAGTCAACAAACAAAAACAATTGCCAACCATTCCTTAAAACTATGTCTATGACTATCATTGATATTAACAACTATATATTAATATGCCTCTCACCTACTCTTTCTTCTGTCTTCCACATTGTTGTTTCCTGGTGTTTCTTGGAACTGCTTAACGTAAGACATATGCATAACATTAACATGCAACAGTCTGATCTCAGGTACGTAGTTCAACCATTGGCATTTAGATTAGAGTCTGAAACACAATAAACACTGGTTAGCAGTTTAAGACAAGGCACTAACATTGACAACGTTAGTAGTAAACCCAAATACCTTAAATTTGACAAGTGAGATTACAGAGAAACCAATTCGGTTGAAAGACAGTAATAATATTTTAAGTCTCCCTCATTATTTGGGCCATAGTCTAATCATTTAAGTAGATAGAAACAAACTGGTGAAAGGAAAAGGCTATCATTTCGTGAGGATCATCACCAAAACAGTCTCAGGTAGTTAGGTACTTAGGTATCCACACTCAAATCCATAATAAAAGATATTAGAAGTGGCTCCATGTTTCTTGATTCAAACGACTACTTTATATTATTTAATTTAAGCTTTTAACTTATTAAATAATTTATTATATACCCTTTTAAAATGTATTCATTAAGCACATAAAATATTGTCAGGTACTCTCGCTGATAACACATAGAATAGCTAAGCTAAGCTAGGTCAAATTTGAACATGGAAGTAGGAGGAGAAGAAGAAGAAGGAAGGCATCAAAGAGTGAGGCACATGTTTGAGGGGTCCCATTACCGAATTCAACGACAGTGTTGCCGCCCAGAAGGGTCTATTCTCTATAGTATAGATCAAAATTTGGACACAAACATAGTGTGAAACCAGACCCTGTCTGTCTTCATGTTTTGTGCCGCCCCAAGACAGACCCCCACCATCTCATTACGTATGTCCCTTGTTTCCTTTCTATTTTAACCGTATCAATCATTGTATTCCTCAGTTATCTTTCTGTGATATCATGTACATAGTGAAAATGAATTAGAACAATATTCTTACTGGCCTCCTTCCAGCAATTAAGGTTGTCGTAATTATACTCGCATCATCTATCGCAATCCACGATTTGAACTTTGACTGCTTCTAGCTAGTATGATTTCAACTGTGTTATCTGCTAATGTACTGCTCCTAATCAAAGGGAGTACGATCCTATGAACGAACGAGCTTTATTAAATAGCTACGTTAATAAATACGGGCGGCGGTTAGCATTGAAAGGAGCGGAACGTTGTTTATAGTTTCTTCTTTGGTCATGTCACCTAAACCGACATTTGAAGATGCTGTCTATAATAAATATAACGACCACGCCTGAGTATTGCTTGCATTGCATGCAGGAGATGTTATATAATAATCAGAAAAAGGAATATAACAGAAGCAGGTTATGCTTGGAGCCACATGTTACTGCCAATTCCTGAGAAGAAGATTTTGTTTCTTAGCTAAAAAGAAGAAACGTGTACGCCATTTTCAGACAAAAAGAAGCTTTTATTACATAATTTTCTACTGATCATGAACAGTTTGTTCTCTTCCATTATTTTAAGTCTCGCAGGAGAAGCCAAAAGACCTTGTTTTCTCAGTAGAAAGTGTTGTACTTAATTTAGACCGTAGAACAAGAGTCAAAACAATAAAGGATTGGTTTTTGGTAGTTGTCCTTTGGAAGTTTGTACCACTTGCCAGCAATAATGAAGAAGGGAATTTTTTGATGGGGATGAAGTTTTGTAAGATATGTGGATTAAATAATTTCTTTTGCACTAAAAAAAACATAAATCATGTGTTACACTACAAATTGCATCTCCAATCACTATGGAACAAGTTGAAAGTAATGAGAATCACCTTGTAATTAGTATGGTAAATTATCGCTCACAGATTCTAATTACGGAAATAATCTCTTTCTGAAAAATTACAAAAAGAAAGCTACGTATATTGATGACCCTTCTTCAACTCTCGTAAAGCGGAAAACTTTGTTGATAAAAAGATAAATGCTTTAGTAATATGATCTTAGAAGTTCTCTCAATGGTGAAAATGTTGAACCTCTTTGGAAAAAATATAAATATCCTATAGCTCTATCTAAAAGAAAATCCCTAACATTTTCTTTGGACACAAATGAGTCAAAGGTCCCTTCAAATGTGCATAATTATGATAGATATCATGTTTGCCCTAAATTTTGTTCTTGGGTGCAGATTTGATATGGGAAACCAACAACTCACCCCACCTCTTATTTCTTTTAATAAGAAAAGAAAGAAAAGAATGTGTTTTGACATGTATGAAATAACACTGATTTATTGAGACGAAAGGACAGAATATAACAAAGAAAGGGGCATTGTGTTGAGTGTGTGTAGGGAAGGGAGGGGTTGTCTTGTACCGGGTGAACTGAACAAGGGAATAAATGGGGGTGATGCAACCTAGCAATACTATTCATCGAACCTCTGCAAATTATTGGCAAACATATGGCCCATCACGTGCTTCGCCGT
>JAOQMK010000003.1:5345971-5357716 GCA_027564415.1 Erythroxylum macrophyllum
GCACAGAATCACCTCTCTGGTCCATTACCAACCTCTCTGCTCAACCTCACTAGACTTTACTTTCTTTCCTTGGAAAACAACAACTTCAGTGGAAAGATCCCACCTTTGAATCAATCTAGTCTCAGATTCTTCAACGTCTCTAACAATCAACTCTCGGGTCAGATTCCTGTGACGTCGGCATTGCTTGGGTTCAACAGATGGTCTTTTTCAGGTAACACTGATCTCTGTGGTGAACAGTTGCAGAGTTCCTGCAAGAAGAAAACTCAGTCAGGATCAACACATAGTCCTGAACAGCCTAAAACACCAACCCCATCATCAAAAAAGAGCAAGTGGGTGGATATACTAGTTGCAATTGTTGGTGGGTTGTTGTTGATACCTGCAATAGTGGCTATGCTGTGTTGTTTGCGTGCCAAAAAGATTGGCAAGAAACAGAGGAGTGACACGGGGGAAAAGAGAAGCAAAGGCTCAAGTGTAACTCCGAGTGGTACAGCAACAGGAGACGGCACCAGTCAACTGGGTAGCGGAGGGAATAGTGGCATGAGCGGTAATACTGGAGTAAAACAAGGGGGGTTTTCATGGGATAGTGAGGGTCTAGGGACTTTAGTGTTCTTGAGCGCAGGGGATAAGCAAGCGAGTTACAACTTGGAGGATTTACTGAAAGCAACAGCTGAAACTCTAGGTAGAGGTACAATAGGGAGTACCTATAAAGCAGTAATGGAGTCTGGGCTCATCGTCACCGTCAAAAGGCTTAACGATGCAACATATCCAAGGGTTGAGGAGTTCACAGGACACGTGGAGCTTTTAGGTAAGTTGAGACATCCAAATCTAGTCCCACTCAGGGCTTACTTCCAGGCTAAAGAGGAACGCCTTCTTGTATACGATTATCTCCCCAACGGCAGTCTTTTCTCTCTGCTTCACGGTACGTCGGTCCATCAGATCTCTTAAGATCTAATTTTGATATATGATTAGTGCATGGTAACATGAAATCTAGGAATCCAGATCTCCTGTCTAATATTGCGGTGTCTTATTGTGTCCAATAAATCTCAGTTTTTTATTTATGTGATTTTTGCGTAGGTCCTGCGTGGACTCCACGTGAGCTCTGCAAAATAAATAGCTGAGATTTCATGAGACAGAAGAATAAGACAAAGTAATATTGGACAGAAGATCTTCTCTCGAAATTTAGTTATGCAAAATGAGAGTTGATCCAATTTGGTTATCATTTAATAGTATTCCAAATAAATTTGTTGATGGTAGATTTGATTTTTTTATTTGAATTTGTTATTATTCTTTAAATAACTTATTTATAGTATTTATCATCCCTTTCGTTTAAAATTTATTTAGTGCAAATCTACAACAATAACAATACCTCGCTTCAATACGCAAGATCTAGGGAGATTTAATAGTACGTAACTTTATTCTTAACTTGTTTTCAAATTTTCAGCATGAATGAATTTAATGCAAATCTAAAGGGACCCAAATGATAGATCAGAGTTTTTGGGACAATTTTGGTATATGAGAGGAGGGTTTTGCTTGGGTTTTCAAGCTTTGATACATTCAGTTTTGCAGGGACAAGAACTTCAGGTGGTGGGAAGCCTCTCCACTGGACTTCATGCTTCAAAATAGCCGAGGACTTGGCTACTGCACTGCTTCATATTCACCATAGTCCTGGTTTAAGTTTAACTCATGGAAATTTGAAATCCTCCAATGTGCTTTTAGGCCCCGACTTTGAGTCCTGCCTCACTGATTACGGTCTAACCATGTTCATAGATCCAGACTCACAGGAGGAACCTACTGCTGCTCCTCTCTTCTATCGAGCTCCTGAAACTCGTGTCATGCCCAAACTATCCACCCAGCCCTCTGATGTCTACAGCTTTGGCGTCCTGATTCTGGAAATCCTTACTGGGAAAACACCATTCCAGGACTTTGTTCAGGAGCATAATTCAGACATTCCTAGGTGGGTAAGGTCGGTGCGCGAGGAAGATGCAGAATCAGGAGACGACCCTCCCTCAAGCAATGAGTCTGCTGAAGAGAAGCTTGGGGCTCTTATAAACGTTGCAATGGTTTGTGTGTCACTTGCACCAGAGAACAGGCCATCAATGAAGGAGGTATTGAAGATGGTAAGAGAAGCCAGAGCAGAAGCTCACGTTTCATCAAATAGTAGTGACCATTCACCAGGAAGATGGTCTGACACAGTTCTAAGCTTGCCTAGACAACAAGAAGAACATTCAAGCATTTGAGTGGTTAGGTTACATTCGCAGCGGCTTTTTAGTGTATGTGTTGAGATTCTTTCGATATCTGGAAGCATATTTTCTTCAACAAGGCGTTGTAGAGTCCAGATTCTTTTAGTGAAAAGTTCCCCAGTTATATTGGGTTATAGTTCTGTGTGAATGGAATTTCTAATCTTAAGGGCTCGCCAGTGATCGTTGGATGACAAAGTTGGCAGATTCAATGTTAGCAAGGACATGATGCAACCATTTCTTCTGCAATTAGAGTGTTGTTATAATCTTTAATTTTAATTACAATTAATAATTTTTTAATTTTAAAACTGAATCAAATAGAGATTTATTGGCAATCTTGCTTTTTAGTATTATTGAATTATTAATTTGAATTTGAATACGAGTTTTGTTTTTTATTAATAAATTTTTAGGATTTAAGGGACTGTTTAGTTCTACCTCTATTTTTCTTTTTTAATTTTTAATTTTTGTTTTTCTTTCAAATAAAAATAAAATTATATTTAGTTGTTTTAGTTATATTTTTATTATTAATGATAATTACATATTAAACAAAACTTAAAGATAAATAATTTTTAATTAATTAAATTTATTTTAATCTCTTATATAATATTTATTAATAAATTATCATTAAATTATTTATTTTTAAATGAATAATTTAAAAATTAAAATTTATTATAAATTTTAGTTTAATTATTTTATCAAATTTTATTTGAAATATATATTTCGAAGATATTTTAAATTTAATTATATTTATTAATAATTATCTAATTAATTTTATTTTTAATTATAAAAATAAAACTAAATTATTCATAAATTAAATTAATAATTAAATATATAATATTAGATTAAATTATTAATAATTTTATTACTAATTAATATATCAAATAATTAAATAATATATACTTAGTTGATACAAAACCATATTATGAAAAAAAATTACTTTTGCTGGTTTTCATAAATTTAGAAAACCGAAAGAAACTAAAATTAAAATTAGAAACTAAAAATTCAATCAAATAGAATTGTTTATTAAATTTAAAAATAAAATCAGAAACAGAAACAAACAATCCCTAAAAAATTAAGCTTGTATTTTAAATGATTTTAGAAAATAAGGGTATTTACAAGAATTCTAGAAAGGTGAAGACTTTGTTTGACAAACATCGAATTGCATTAGCTGATAGTTAATTATATCAGTTGATTAGACTAGAATAATATCAACTGTTTATTAAAGATGTTTGGTAAAATTAGTTGTTTAGTATTAACTGTTGATGTGTAAAAGACTTATAAGGGCATGATTTAAAAAAATTATAAGGATACGAATATTATATATCTTAGTATTTCGTTAAATATTTTTATAAGAATTTAGATTTTTAATTTTTAATTTTACAAAAATTAAGTTTATAGCGTTTATAAAAAACATAAAACATATAATAATAATAATAACAACAACAACAACAACAATAACAATATGGTTGTATTGTTTAGTTATTTTCTTTGTTAAACAGAAGATACATATCATAAAATAGAGGAAATTCTGTCGAAATTTTTATAAATTATAGTTCACTTATAACATTTTATTCTGATGTAGGAAAAGTCTATGGGCACGAAGCCTACACCCCGTTAGCCCTTTTTACACACTACAGTAAGAAGCATAACGGTGTGACCTTCGTCAATACCCGATGTAAAGAACTAAATGTATGTGAAATTTATGCTTTAATATTAATGCTTAATAATTATCACTTACTAACATAAATATTGTCTTCTGATAGGATTAAATACAACAAAATATTCAACGACAGTCTCAGCAGTCTGAAGATGTTGATTAGACGCAAACCTATCTTCATGCAGTAGTTGGTAGGGACTGTCGTGAAAGGATATTTGGCTTAGGTTCATTTGCGAACACATGATATTCACAATCCTTCATATCCAGTACAGCAGTATATAGTAAGCGGTCTGCACCCAATGAAGGTGATGAGCTTCGGAGTACAGTATAGACATTAGAAACTCAGATGCAACAATCGATGGACTATATAGCTCAGCTCCGTAATGAGGTGGATGAGTTGAAAGGGAGGGGTAGCACCTCATCGTAGCAATCAAAACATCCGCGGTTACTAAATGAATAGCGTACTTGTAGTCATTTTGTAAATTATAAATATTTATTATCTACAAAATATTTTTTATTATCAATTAAGATAATTTTTATTTTATATCATTAATCAACTTTCTGTTTTAACAAATTAAATGTAGAAACAAATCAAAATATTATCAATAGATAACTCATAAGAAATAATCAACCATAAGATCATCAAACAAAAGTTAATATAGGGAAATTACAAAAAATAGTTTTAGTAAATTTATCGACGGATAACTAATAATTGTCAGTAACGTTGTCATTAACTTACGAACAGAATAACCAATTTCGTCGAGAAGGTTATCGATCGAAGACATCACAAAATAATCGTTGGTATATTCACCGATGGTTACAAAAACTATTCGTCGGTAAATTTGCGATGAACATTATGTCATTCGTTATAAATTATTACTTACGGTTGTTTCTCTAATGCTTTAGTCCGTCGGTAAATTCTGTCGCTAAATTTCATTTTTCTTGTAGTGAAATTAGCTTATTGGGTTGAATCAGCCAACTCAACCAGCTCATACCAAACAAGTTTTTAGCTTTTTAATATGATCAAGCAACTAATTTAAGTCAATACAGCTATTTACTAAACAAACCCAAAAATTTTAAAAAATAAGAAATAATATATTTTATTTAGGTACTTTTAACTATCTATTTTTTATTAGTTAATTATATAATTAAAATAGATTAAATTTTATAAAATGTACAATTAAAGTTGAGAAAATGTTATAAATAGTCTTAAATATGTTTCTTTTTAATATTTAATTTAAACCGTTTAACTTTCTGATTCAATTTTTAATTTTTCAGTTCGATTACTTTAATAACTCATATTGTTAAATTTTTTTAATTAATTCATTAATTTTTTAAAATTAATAAATCAATTAATTTCTCTTAACAATAACTTTTTCAATTAAACTTCAAATTCTAATAACAATATCTTTCAATTATATTTTAAATTCTTTAATTTTATTTAATATTTAGTCAGTTCTTTTAAACCTTTAATTTTTTAAACATTAGTAATAAGCATACTCGTATATTTGCATATTTTGAGACAAACCATTTTTCATTTTGGTTACGATTAGTAGTGGTTGGCATATTGAGAAAAAAAATAAAGGAGAGAATTTATACAACAAGAGAAGACAAGACAAAGACAGGATGAACCAAAATTAAGGTTAAACATGAAAAAAGATCAAACATACATAACAGAAGTTGTAGTCAAATTGATAAGAAACTCCATGCATGCAAAATTGCAAATACATGAAGCCACCTTGATTGCAAATACATGAGGCCACCTTGATTATTCTCAAGCACAAAGACAGGACAGAGATAACCCAATTAAGAGTTCAATACTCCTGATCGTATTCTCAGGTTAATTCTCCTCTCTCTCACACACAAAAACTTATACGTAGCTACTACAAGTACATATCTTTAACAGTGCTTGGAACAGAAACAACGACGGCGGAAGCCACGGCAATGTCCCCCTGGGAAGCCCTCCGTTTGGCAAACAGCAGCGCAGTTGCTTTTCCTCACGCATATCCCCTTAAACCTATGGCTCTGGGACTCGCAGGTCCTCGCCTCCGCCACCATCATTGGCCCTGCGATGAGTAGAACAGAGCATAAAAAAACCTCAGCCTGAAAACATATAAGTAGATACGGTATACAAGATTAACGATCCGGTGACTTTCTTATAATCTCCAGACCCCTGCTAAAACATCACAGTATACAGTAGTTAAAGCAGTTATTGCCATGTACGATATATTTACCAGTAGAAACGAAGAGCAGAAGGAGGAAGAGGAAGGCAGTGGACAAAAGACGAGCAGAGCGCTCCATATTTCTGATGCTTCGAGGACAGTGAGTGATAAAGGTGAGGAGTGGTGAGGTGGTTCTTATGGTAACGAAAAGGGGCTTGTTAGGGCAGAGGGGCCAAGTTAAAAGTGAAGTGGGGACAAAACCAGCGCGTCTTGATGAATTATCGAGATAAAGGTAAAGTGATGAGCACAGTCCTTCGTCATGATGCACCAAGTTCTTCAACTTTTTTATTAAACCAATCTTTCCGAAATCTTCCATCTTTTTGACATTCTTCATATCTGCCCCTCGTCTTTATGTTAAAACGTTTCTTTTCTTAGCAGTGTCTGGCGCTCTATAATTGAATCTCTTTATGCGGGCCATATGATACCGCTGTCCACCGTCATTCCATTGCCACCTCTAATCTTCGGAGCTCGTTTAGTGACATTGAAGACCATCTAGCTACCTAACATTTTCCTATATATAAACTGATTGGACTGTCGGCTACATAGTAAGGTAATGACGAAGAGAGTTTAGATTCTCTGTCCAATATTATGGCGTCTTATTATTTCCAATAAATCTCAGTCATTTATTTACGTGGAGTCTACATAGTTTCGCAAAATAAATGACTAAGATTTTATGAGACGGAATAAGACAGAGTAATATTAGACAGAGGATCTGAATTCGAAGAGGATGCATATTAGTCCCCTTCACATGGAAGTCATTTGAGAGAATATTTTTATATTATATATTTATTAAAAAAACAAAAATGATCATCTCTTTCTTGAACACCCGCTCCCAGACTCTCAACCCCATAGTAACAAGTATTTACGAACTGTTCACCTGAAACTGATCTGTTGTTCACCGACACGTATATCAAAAGAGCAACAGATGCACGGACCGGCTTGTTACCCAAGCAGAACCTTCTGACATTGGTGTCACACATTTTGATACTACACCTATCGAGTGTCAACGTATTCTATTAGAGGATATGTCGAGGATTTGTTTCCTCATATATTTTTTTTGGTTGCCCACGAGGTGTCTTAGGCGGGTCCCAACTATGGGAAGGCACCTTTAAGCCATCCACACCCAGACTAATCCCCGCTCGAGCCGGGTAGGTCCCTTGCGGGAGGCAAAGCTCTGGCCCCAAGTTTTAAACGGCTGCATACACGAGGAGGGTTCGAACTCACGACCTCACTTAAGCCAGGAGAGCCCCTTATCAACTCACCTGCGCCTTGGAGTTCTGTTTCCCATATTTGTTTTGTAACTTGTGTATTCTGTTTCCCTTTAAACAAAAAAAAACAAAAATGATCTCTTAATTAAATACAATATCATATCTTATAATTAAAATTATAAAAAAAGTCATATTTTTTCACACTCTCCCTACTAAATAAGTATTTTTCATTCTCAACTTGAATATGATATTTTCAAAACTTGAACTACTTAATCCTTTGATAAATATTAATCCTTTGATAAATATAGGAGCAAGTTGATCTTTTATAGTCATGTAAAGCGTATAAATCAAACCATGCTCCATTTTTTTCTTGTATCAATTTTAATATATTTTGTTCGATCATGTTGTATCAAGTTCTGAATTATACTGATCGTAGATTATTACCATAATAGAGTTTTATTGGGTTATCTCAGTTAATCTTCAAATCCTCTTAAGGCATTTCGAAATTTTACCTTAGCATTAGATCAAGCTAATGCATTGTGCTTGTATATGTCTCCAATATTAGACCTCTATTTCTTTTAAACAAAATATTTTTTATGGTGTCCCTTCGAGATATTGCAATACCTATGAACTGCCTACAAATAAACTTCTTTTAGGCTATGCATGAACTAACTTATTACACTCATTGCAGTATTATATCTGGTCGTATATGAGCAGATAAATGAGCTTTCTTATACGGTGTTGATATATTTCCCTGACTACTACAACATCTTCCTTTACTTTTCTAAGTTTAATATTCGTGTCTATCAAAGTATTTGTTGGCTTCCAAGTAGGCTTTATACGTATACAAGTAAATTTGATCTTCGACTTAACCCGATTTGATTAGGCTTCAGGTCAAACTCGACTTTTTGTCCTAAAATTTTAGGCCTCTAACTCTAGTTGATCAAATTCATATTGCCCGACCCAGCTCAGCCCAACTTGGAGCTCAAAATTTTTAGAAAAAATGATGTCAAATTAAGTAAAAGGATATCATTATCTAAATTTTAAATAAAAATTAACCGGGACAGGCCCAAGCGTAAGCATTAATTTTCAAGTCAAGCTACGACCCGAACCATCTTCAAGTGACGCTCCAAATTTTTTGAACCACAATTTAGCCAAAAAAAATTCACAATTACATCATTAATTAATTACCAATCTACTCCCTAATTCATCCTGCGGATCCATATGAAATTCTATACCTTTCCAATAGATTTTTAAGTTGTTAATCTTCATAATTTCCTCTCTAATCTATTGAGCATCTAAACAAATAAGGATACTAACGTCGAATTTCATCTACTACTTACCAAGTAGCTTCTGTAGAAGAACGCTAATAACTTCACAAAACTCGCATAATCGGAATCTCTCGTCTCCTTTAATTTCCTTATATGTCTATCCAATATCTCCACTAGCTTTTTCCTTTGCACGCAACTCCTACAACTCATTGTCTTCCTCTATTTCGTCCTTCACTGTTGTCCTTCACCATCCCAATTGTCTCAAGGTTGTCAAATGTCAATCGTGTGTTATATGTTGTGATCGTTGTCTGTGTTAATTGTTGAATGAAATAAAACAACGATTGAATGAAGTTTTGCATTATTTGTCTCACATTCGTGTTTCTGGGATTTGAGGAATATGGAATGAGAATATGAAATATTATGTTGTTTTGGATATGAAATTTTAAATGAATATTTTGTTGTCTCATAAAATTTTTTGTGTTGTCTCTTGTCAGTATTGATTAAAATTAGTGAATGAAAGATTAAAATTTAGTGACAAAATCACAATGAAGAATTAGTGAATGAAACATTAAAACTATTTTGTCCATAAATTAGGTTATATATTGTTGCAAAATAGTTGCCATAAAATGGGTTATAAATTGAATTGTTTAATCATACGTAATGGATTAGTTAATGGTTGAATTATGTGATTACATAAAATGAGTTATAATTATAACTTTATGGTTGAGTTGTACTATCACAAAATGGATTATAGTTGTGACTTTATGATTGGATTATGTAATAACACACAATGGGTTATAGTTGTGAAATTATGTAATAACACAACATGATAATTTCTTGGATAGAATGTGCTTAAACCTCTAATTTTCTTAAGGAATCATTTATATAAGTTAATGAAATTCACTTGCATGTCTATGTCATATGATTATCGAGAAGTTGTTGTCATTCAATTTCTTCCCATTATTTTACACAACTTTATTTTGATATGAAATTAATAATTTAATTTTGGCATCTGGCTTTATTTATTTTACGGATACATAAAGGGAAGTTTAAGCACTCCTAACAATTTAACCTCTTAAAATTAGGAGATTCAATGATCTAACTTGAGCTCATATTAGATTGGTTTATAGAATAAAAAATCATATCATTGTTTGTATTGCAACAAACATTTGAAATGTAGAGAAATAACCAAACTAAAGAATTATTTGGCTGAGTTCAAAGGTGATTTGAAGCCTTGTAATAAAGTGAGTAAGGCTGTGAAATAACAAATGAAGGCTTTGTTTGAAAAATATCATCACGAGAAAGATAAAAAGCAAAGCCTAAACTGCCAAATTGGTAGCAGAATATTATTTTCCAGTTGTTAGGATGATATTCGGGATATTGAAGGTAACTTTCCTCTCCGACAAGAAGGAAATGTTGCACCCGATATAAGGAAGAGAATAAGACAGGTGTCTAACTTTTTTGCACCATGAACAACTCTTAGAGCTCAGCTTTCAATCTGTAATTTTTTACAATCTAAAGAAGTGGCTCATAATATTGATATAGTAACGAATAGAATGTGGTATGCTTAAGGTGTAACATTTAATGTTGTCTAGTCTTACTATTACCAATCTTTGATGAATGTTATTGCCTCTTGCAGTTTAAGATATAAAGCTCCTTCTGTTGATGACTATAAAGGTTCTGGTTACAAAGGAGCAAGAAAAAGATTACAAAGTAGGGATAATTCTTTTTATTGGACTCCTCATGCTACACTTTACATTGACCTGATGTAGAAAAATATAGGAGATGTTAGATACTTTCTTATCGTTGATGAAAATGTGCAAAAAGTATAAAAAAAAAGTAACCAACTTTAGTATTCTTTTCTAATGAAAAATGAGTTAAGACAAATGTTTACAGATGATAAGTAGGTCGCATCTTAATATGTCAAGCCTAATACTAGAGTTGAAATTTCTAGAATTATTCTTAAAGATCATGAATTTTAGTTCCAATGTGAATTTGTCATCCAAGTTTATGAGCTTTTAGTGAGAGTACTTAGTCTGGCTGATAGTGATGAGAAGACAATAATGAGTTATTTTTATAATGTTGTGAAGAGGGTGAAGGAAGCAATCATGCCGAATTGAAAATGAGGTATTCTTTGTATATATTTTATCTTGCAATCATTAATGAAATATGAGAAAGACAACTTTACTATATGTTGTTTGTAATTAAGGTATATTGAATCTTGGTATCTATTTTAATCCAAGTTTTTTTAAAAAAATTAAAGTTAATAAGAGAATGTTATTAACTATTACAATAATTATTGCTTATGAGATGATACAAGATCTCCTAAACTCACTAATGAAGATTTATAAGGAGGCTTCTGATGATTTTGGGATACCTATTGTCATTCTTCAAAGAGGCAAACTTAATCCAGGTATATATTTTGTTCACTTTTGTTACTTGTTGAAAATTAATTATCACTTTGTTTTGTTTATAAGATTATTTTTTTTGTAGTCGTATAGTTGCTTTGTAGGATCAATTCATAAGTGACATTCCAAAATTGCAAAAGTTTGGAATTCAAATTCTAAGTTAACATGTGAGTACAACAAGGTGTGAAAAAAATTGAAACACATTTGATTCATTCATTCTAGAAAAAGGAATAGATTGGAACACAAAAGATTGAACAACTTGGTCTGTATTCAATACAATTTAAAGCTTCGAGAAAGTCATGTTGTTATCATTATTAAGTTGAATATAATTTAGGAATCTTAATAGAACAAGTAGTTTTATAGATTCAATTTGCCTTGACCGTATTGATCTTTTAGTAGATTGAGCTTTTGAGAAATCAACTTTGATAAATGAGAGTGAATTCGAAGATAAATCTTGAACGATAAAGTATTGACTTATCATTTGGTGCAATAAATTTAAATGATGGTGATAATGAAGCTCCTCTTGTTAATGAGAATTTTGTGCTTAATAAGAATTAAGGTCAATATAATTTTGAGTGGAGATTTGATTGATGTAGTTCCAAGTTTTTTATTTACTTCTTCTTTTAATTTCACATGTATTTTTGATGCATATGTTAAATAATGTATACACAATATAAATATAAAATTTTAACTAAACATTTTTGTTCCATGTTTCATTTATACTTGATTGTGTTCCTCTGCA
>JAOQMK010000003.1:5357816-5368652 GCA_027564415.1 Erythroxylum macrophyllum
GAAAGATTAAAATTTATTGACAAAATCACAATGAAAAATTAGTGAACGAAAGATTAAAATTATTTTGTTCATAAATTAGGTTATATATTGTTGCAAAGTAGTTGCCATAAAATAGGTTATAAATTGAATTGCGTAATCATACATAATGGATTAGTTAATGGTTGAATTATGTGATTACATAAAATGAGTTATAATTATGATTTTATGGTTGAGTTGTACTATCACAAAATGGATTATAGTTGTGACTTTATGATTGGATTATGTAATAACACAAAATGGGTTATACTTGTGAATTTATGTAATAACACAACATGATAATTTCTTGGATAGAATGTGCTTAAACCTCGAACTTTCTTAAGGAATCATTTATATAAGTTAATGAAATTTTCTTTCATGTCTATGTCGTATGATTATTGAGAAGTTGTTGTCGCTCTATTTCTTCCAATTATTTTACACAACTTTATTTTGATATGAAATTAATAATTTAATTTTGACATCTGTCTTTATTTATTTTACATATAAGTAAAGGGAAGTTTAAGCACTCCCGACAATTTAACCACTTAAGATTAGGAGATTTAATGATTTTACTTGAGCTCATGTTAGATTGGTTCATAGAATAAAGAATCATATCATTTGTAAACGTTTGAAAGGTGGAGAAATAACCAAATTAAAGAATTATTTGGCTGAGTTCAAAGGTGATTTGAAGCCTTGTAATAAAGTGAGTCAGGCTGTGAAGTAACAAATGAAGGCTTTACTTGAAGAATATCATCACGAGAAAGATAGAAAGCAAAGACCAAACTGCCAAATTGGTAGTGGAATATTATTTTCCAGTGGTTAGGATGATATTGGGGATATTGAAGGTAGCTTTCCTTTCCGATAAGAAGTAAATTTTGCACCTGATATAAGGAAGAGAAGAAGACAGGTGTCTAACTTTTTTGCACTATGAATAACTCTTAGAGCTCAGCCTTCAATCTGTATTTTCTTACAATCTAAAGAAGTGATTCATAATATTGATATAGTAATGAATAGAATGTGGTATGCTTAAGGTATATCATTTAATGTTGTCTAGTCTTATTATTACCAACTTTTGATGAATGTTATTGCCTCTTACAGTCCAAGATATAAAGCTCCTTCTATTGATGACTATAAAGGTAAACTTCAAAGCAAATCAATTTATAAAATAAACAATTATTTGGATTAAAAAATTTGTCATGCGACTTATAAATGTTCAATCATATGTGATGGTTGGACAAATAAAAAACAAGAGCCTAGTATCTATTTTTTGGTTTATTCTACTAAGGAGATAATATTTTTGAAGTCTATTGATACATTTGACCTTATTAGAAATATTGATTCTATGTTTCAGAAATTTGATGAAGTCGAGTAAAAAAGCATTATTTAGTTTATTACTGACAATGATTCTACTTACAAAGGAGCAAAAAAAAAGACTACAAAGTAGAGATAATTCTTTTTATTGGACTCCTTATGCTACACTTTACATTGACCTGATGTTGAAAAATATAGGGGATGTTAGATACTTTCTTATAATTGATGAAAATGTGCAAAAAGTTTTTAAAAAAGTGACCAATTTCATTTATAATTATAAATTTAATGATAAATGATTTCACTAATGGTAAGAATTTATGTCATCCTATTATTACAAGATTTGTGACTAATTTCTTATAACTTTAGTATTCTTTTTCTAGTGAAAAATGAATTAAGACAAATGTTTACAAATGATAAGTAGGTCACATCTCAATATGTCAAGCCTAATACTAGAGTTAAAATTTCTAGAATTATTCTTAAAGATCATGAATTTTAGTTCCAAGTAAATTTGTCATCTAAGTTTATGACCCTTTAGTGATAGTACTTATTCTGACTGATAGTGATGAGAAGACAATAAGAGAATGCTATTAACTATTACAATAATTATTGCTTATGAGATGATACAAGATCTCTTAAACTCACAAATGAAGATTTATAAGGAGGCTTCTGGTGATTTTGGGATACCTATTGTCATTCTTCAAAGAGGCAAACTTAATCCAGTTTTTTTTTTCACTTTTGTTGCTTGTTGAAAATTAATCATCACTTTGTTTTGCATATAAGGTTATTTTTTGTAGTCTTATAGTTGCTTTGTAGGATCAATTCATAAGTAATATTCCAAAATTGCAAAAGTTTGAAATTCAAATTCTAAGTTAACATGTGAGTACAACAGGGTGTGAAAAGAATTGGAACACATTTGATTCATCCATTATAGAAAAATGAATAGATTGGAACATACAAGATTGAACGACCTGGTTTGTATTCAATACAATTTAAAGCTTCGAGAAATTCATATTGTTATCATTATTAAGTTGAATATAATTTAGGAATCTTAATAGAACAAGTAGTTCTATAGATTCAATTTGCCTTGACCGTATTGATCTTTTAGTAGATTGAGTTTTTGAGAAATCGAATTTGATAAATAAGAGTGAATTGGAAGATAAATCTTGAACGAGAAAGTGTTGACTTATCGTTTGGTGCAATGAATTTGAATGATGGTGATAATGAAGCTCCTCTCGTTAATGAGAATTTTGTACTTAATGAGAATTAAGGTCAATATATTTTTGAGTGATATTTGATTGATGTAGTTCCAAGTTTTTTATTTATTTCTTCTTTTAATTTCACATGTATTTTGATGCATATGTTAAATAATGTATATACAATATAAATATAAATTTTTTAACTAAATATTTTTGTTTTATGTTTCATTTCTACTTGATTGTGTTCCTCTGCACGAACTCTTGTTATAATATTTATGGTCATGAAACTTTATTATTCATTCTATTTGATGATTTGATGTAATCATAATTATGGTTATTATTCACATGTGAAATATGTGAAAAGTAATATGAATATAAATAAAGAGATAGTTGTTATTTCAAAATATTATTATTATGATATTTTTGGAGACAAGGTTAATATAAAAATTATATAGCACAATATATTGAGGGACTAGTCTATAACTTAAAAAAATTCAGGAATTATTTTATAATTTTAAGAAAAATGCCTAAAATGATATTTAATATTGATCTATGCCAGTACTGTACAAGAATCAAATCTAGTAGCGGTTCCAATGTAATATCCATAACATTGATTTGAAGTTGTACATCTCAACTATTAGAAATGTATAATAAGCATTTCTACTATTTATTAATATATTTTTATTTGTAATTAATTATTTTTAATATTTTCAATAAATACTATAATATCTTAATATCACCCCTTTAAACACATGTTATTTATAAAAGGAATAGTTTTTCTATTATGGTTATGATGCTCTGTTCTATTAAATTTGAGACCATTTTATGCGTGGATAAAATTAAATGGCACAGAGTTGGATTGTGCACTATTAATACATGCAAAAGCTTCTATGGAACATTTTTATTTATTTATTAAAGGGTTATTAAACATTAAGATAATTTAACTTAATGCTTTAATAAGTAATTAAATATAATATTTCAATGTATGTATAACATGCACTTGCGCGTTAAGTTGCTGACAATAAGACTTGATAATGAATGTTTAGTTGTGTCAAATATACATTAATGTTAGCTTAGTTACATAAATTAGAAGACTTAATAGCACGGTTATATTAGATAGTTAATCTTTTTAGACATGTCAAATTACCATTGGTGTAATTAGACTAATTTAATAGTAAAAATCTTAAATTGGCTAATTTTTTTTGTTCGGTTTTTAATTTTAAGATTTGATTTAGTTTGATAATTTTTTTATTAAAAATTGATCAGTTTATTAATTAATCGATCAATTTTTAAAAATTAACTATTTTATAAATTAAAATAGACCAATTAATTTTTAACAGTCTCTTTTTCAATTAAACTTTATATTTTTAATAAGTAAGAATAATGTTTTCAAACAATTTTAAAAAATTTAAATTTTAGCCAATCTTTAACCGATCTAATATCATTCAATGTTTTAAACCTTAAACTTTTCGTAGTACCGTTTAACTTCCGATCCAATTTTGGAAACTTTGCAAATTACATGTTGTTTGAAATTCCTTTACTGAAAATAAATAGTTGGTAATTGTTTTTATTTAAGAAATAAGTTGGTTACTCAATTAATTAAAACTAGGATTACAATTACTCTAGAAAGTAAAGGCTCTAACTAACTGAATACAGCATTAAGGTGATTTAATTAGTGGAATACATTTTTTACTTTTGATTTATAAAAATTTAAATTAGGGTAATGATTGTATTTAAAAAAATGTAGAGTTATATATATCACTTAAGTTAACTATAATTGATAAGTTTAAATTATTAATTGGTTAAATAATTTGTATATAATATGTAATTTAGAAATTAAGTATATTACATGATTTATCTTATAGATGTTTGAAAAATTATAGTTGCATAGTCACAATTATAACAAATTAATCATTAAAAGTTACTTTAAATGGTAGAAAATCTATTATACATTTCTAAAAATATATTTGACGTGTATTCATATCACAAGGGCTACAAATTTTATTATAAAAATACCTAACAAATTATAATTAAAAATACTATAACCACCATTAATTCCATAATATGGTAGAAAAAAATAAATTATTGTTTTAAATTTTTTGGAAATTAAAATTATTTAACAATTATTACATAAATGTAGGATTCTTCAAAATGCTTTCAGCATATTCCCATGAGAGTTTTTTCCTGAGAGTTTTCTTCTTGTTTTCAAAAATTATAAAAATCATAAAGAGTGATTTTTATTTTCTATTTCTATTTTTTATAATTTAATTTATTATCAATTAAATATTTATTTATTATATAATTTTAATAAGAATTATAAATAATGTAATATTTCTTATAATTTATTTAATTTTTAATTAAATTAAGTATTTATTAATTAATATAATTAAAATTTAAATATATAAATCTTAAATAAAATAAAATTTAATAATTATAATATATTTTAAAAATATTAATTTGTAAATAAAAAGTTAAAATTTTAAATTATTTATTTAATAAAATAAAATGATTTTATTAATAATTTGTTATAATTATTATCAAAAGATAAAAATATAACCATATTATTTGTTTTTGTTTTTATTTAAAAAATTAAAATCTAAAAATTAAAACAAAAAAAGGTGAACCAATCGTATATTTTTCAACATAATTTCCTTAACCAAAGCCGAAGTGCCTAGTCCTCTTGTTTTCTTTGCTTCTCCGAACGTTGTCATTCGCGCGTAATTGCATCCTTCTGGACTCTGGTTTCATATTTTATCCGAAAATTTAGGGTAATAAGTTCTTAATAATGATATGTTTTCGTATTTGAATACTGTTGTTTTCTGCTGTCGGGCACCTTTTGCTTATTGGTCAGCAACCACCAAGTGTTCGAGGAAAGTCCTGAGCGCTACAGAACCCACTCTGTTTTTGACATATTGCTGCAACGAGTTCATGCTTATTGGTATAAAAACCAGAAAGGACCCATAGAGCTCTGTAGCATTATGTATAGTAAGAAGTGAGGACTACTGTTGACTTAGTCCAAATTATCTCTCGAGTTTGCAACCAGAGCTTTCCTATTTTTGCGGGTTTAGTCAAATTCTATCACTGCTTCTGTCTTTGTTTTGATACCCAGAATCTACTTCGGATTTTCCATGCGTTAACGTTGCTTTTGCATTCTGTGTTGGCGCTCTCTAAGCTTATGTATTCAGTGAACTTTGGGCTCTTTCTGTATAATGTTATGTAAGTCAGAACAGTCAGTATTACTTATTTGACGGAAGCAAAGATGGGTGCAAGAATCTGTTTCCGTCTCTACCTCCTCCTCAAACCATGTTTTCCGCCTCCAAGGTCACTTCTACCTCCTATCTCTTCCTTAAGCAATTATTTCATACACGTGCGTTGTGTGCTTCACTAGACCAATTTTAAATGCAGAACCTGAAGAACTTTTTTTTTTTGGCTTTTCTTCTCTCTGCTCTATGTATTTAACAGATTACAAGCCCTTTCTTGTTCTGCTACAATCTATTCCAGAAACTACATTTACGGAGGGCTTTTCTCAAATTGTCAAGGTTTATTTCTGCTTCTCAAATTTCGTCTCTACCTACTTGTGCAATGTTTTCCTTTTTCTGTTTATTTTGTTGTCAATTTCTTTCTTGAAACTGTTTGTTTCAAATTCTACAGAGGAGATGATTGTGGAGCTTATTTTTGACTGGTTATATGGTCCAAGTGTTGTGGAACTTCCTAATAGAGGACAATCATAATTAGTCTAGCTTGTTTCGTGGGCTATATGTTGGATGCAAGAACGAAGTTTTCTTGTTAGATTCCATCTTGTGGAAACCTGTGATATCTTGGGTTGATGTAACATTGTTGAAAGCAAGGAGCTATGATAATGATGAAATGATTAGGTTTTTATGGAAGGTTTTAGCAGAAATTAATGTAATCTTGCTGTCTAAAAGGTTCACAAGATTGTTCTTTCTACAGAAATGCCATCCCAAGAGGATAAATTTTAACTAAGTGATAGTTTGTTTCGAATTTGTAACCATTTTGTTCTATTTCTCGGGGTGGTACTACCCAGCTGTCGTTATCATTATGCTCTGATTGCAGTCCAGTTGGATATCATATGAAGTACTTCTATTTATCAAAAGTTGTGTACTGATGTTGTACCTCACTGAGCATAATGCACTGTCTCTCTGGGTACACTTTGCAGTGTCACGAGCATATGCTCGCGATAGAGGCAAGCAATATGATCTTTTTGGCAGTGGAAAGCCAGGAGATGAAAAGTTTAGGAAGGCTTGGTCAAAAGAGGGGGAGGAAGATGATTCTTTATGGACAGGAAGTGAAGATGAGAGTGATGGTGGAAATCCTCTCGACAAAGAGATTCGAAAAGTAAGACAACAGGCAAAGGAGCACTCTGCCCGTATTGATGCTGATGACAGCGATGAGCTAAGAAGTGTATGGTCTGGGAGTGATGAAGAGAAGACTTTGTGGACTGGTAGTGAAGATGACGACGACGACGATATTCCAACAGAAGCATACCCAAATGAGGGCAGCGATAAGTACATTGATAAATTATTTGAGTTTGAGGAAAAACCAAAATATAGAACAATCTCTGAACTTCTGAAAGAAGAAAATGAACCTGAAGAATTGTCCCCTGGGAAGCAAGCCAGAAAACTTGCAGTTGAGAATGCCTTGAAGAAGTTGAAGAAAGGGCCAGATGGGCGTTACACCAACGTGTGGGAAGTCATGAGTGACATAGACATTCTCATTGGAGCATTTGAAAATATTGTTTCTGGACCAGAATATGAGGAACTTAGGCAGGGAGGACCTAAGAGATTGAATATGCAGTTTTTCAAGGATATACAGGCACGTATGAGAGATCCAAATTATCGGTTCTCACCTGAGTTAAAGTTGAAACCAAAGAGCAAGCTAGTTCCAAGAAAGAAATGGCAGAAGGTGCAGTCAAGACGAAGGAAAGCACAAAAGCGCTGAGTTGTTGTCTTCCACACCAAAAGATGATGCTCAACTCAAGTAGTTTAGTTACATCCACATTGGCATAAAAACTTACATAACTTTCCTTTATCAAATTAATTTTTTTTGGTGTTTATTTGACAAAAGCTTTAGAAAAAGAAAAGAAATTTTATTTATAGAGTAATCAATATTCATTGGTTTTAATTTTAATATTTTTGAATTTCTACTATGATATTTAAATTTAATATTTTTATTAAATCACATAAAATTATGAACTGAATACCCTATAATTGAAATTTATTTATTAAATTTTAAATAATTTTTGCATTCATGTTAAGAAAATCACAACTTATGTTTTATTACGATTTTCTAAATGCAAACATAAGAAAATTTAACAACAAATTTTTTTTGAGAAAATAATTTTTTAATAGTAACACAATAATATTGGTTTTCCACATGTTTTATTTCATACAAAAACAAAAAATTAAGCATTTTAAACATTAAAACAATTTACAAATAATTGATTTTTTTGAACATTTATTTAATTTGAAAATATTTGAATGAGAATTAAAAAGACAAATATTTGAATAAATTTTATCTGTCTTAATTTCTTATTGAGTATTTGAAGAGACAATTTGAAAATATGATACTATGTTATTCGATAAAATATTTCTAGTAAAGTTAGAAAATTTAAGTATTTTTCTATCTTTTTATTAACAAATTTTGTTGTAGAAAATTGCAAAATACAAAATTAATTTTTTAATTATAATATTTCTGAATTTTTATGAAGAGATTGAAATTTAATAGTTTTATTAAAATCATATAAAATTATAAACTAGATATCTTATAATTAATTAAAATTTAAATAATTTGTGTTTTTAAATAAAACAAAATAATTATATTAGAATTATTTATGTTTTATTATGATTTATAGATAAAAAATAAGAAATATTTACAATAAAATGTTATGTGAGAAATAAAAAATTTAATTATAACTCAATAATATTATTTTTAATGCTTTATTTGTCTCATAAGAGTTTTTTTTTTTTAAAAGTTGTGCGAAAGTTTCAAAACCATACGTTTTGATACATACATCCTCGCTCTCTGCTCAAGCGATTTCTGTTCTCAATTGCTCTGCATCTTTCTATTTTGAGGTTGAGGAGGAGAAAGAACAATTTTCCTTCAAGGTAATCTAGTTTCTAATTTGTTCTTCTTTATTACGTTCAGTTCGTTCCTCAGTTTTCTATGTATTAGGATTAGATGTTAGAAGCGGGAATCTACTTATATACGCAAATGCAATCTTCTTGAAATGAAGAATTTATATTATCTACTGGAATTATTGCAGTTGCTGGCTGAACTGATTATCATAATCATCCATCTTCAGTTGGTCCTCCCTATCTCTTGCGCGCGCTCTCAATTATCAATTGTTGTTCGCTGTCACTTTTAGACATTTTCAATCGTCTGTTGTTTGTTGGTGCTTGTTTCTGTATTGGAATCACTGAGAAGTAAGTGTTCAAAAAGGGAGGGGGAGAGAGAGAGGTATGCTGAAGAGGGGAAGTGTGCTGTGGAATAATAATATCAATCTTGCTGTTAATATCAACAACATAAGTAGTAGTGCTACTCTTACTAGTGGTGGTGGCAGTAACAATAAATCGGAGAGGAGGTTGGGATTGTGTAGACTAATAGCTACAGGTGGAAGTCAACATTCTTCCCCTATTGTTTTTCCCGTGAAACGCAGCAAGAAGTTCAAGGCTTCTTCAAGACACGTGGATGATACTACTATTGACAAAGCCAACACAGATGAACCGCGAATTGACATAGCAGTAGGAGAAGGGATTGCGGGAGGAGGAGACGAAAAATCTGATTTATTGGGATTTGTTTTCTTTTCTGGCAAGCTTGCTTTAGATAAGAAAAACACAATATCCCACGGTAAGGATGATCAATACCAGAATTCTGCTGATATTTTCAGTCAAGAAGTTGTAGAAGCCAAGCTTACCAGCACAGCTTTAATTTGGGGTTCTCACACGGTCCATCTTAATGATGTAATTTCGGTAAATTTCTCTTTTTTTTTTCAATCAAAGTTTCAGATATAGAATGTCTACTATAACATTGAGTGAAATGATCAGTTTTAATTTTTAATTGGTTCTTGCAGGTGTCTTACGATATTGGCGTCAAGCATTTTACTGTACATTCTTATCCAGTGAAAAGGTATTCTTGTGGTCTATCATGTTTTGTCAAACCCAAAAGAACTCGTAAGGACTACCATTTCTTGGCTTCTAGTGTCGAAGAGGCACTTCAGTGGGTTGGTGGTTTTGCAGATCAACACTGTTATGTGAATTGTCTACCTTATCCTCTGGTTTCTTCCAAGAAGCAGGCTTCATCAGAGTTACTTCCAACTGACACTCCTCCAGAGTTTCTCTTCAGGTGCAAGACTCCGCCCAAGATGCTTGTCATATTAAATCCACGCTCAGGCCATGGTCGTTCAAGTCAAGTCTTCCACGAGATTGTAGAACCAATCTTTAAGGTCTGTGTTGTTTCAGCTCTAGACTCTCATGACATATGTTGTTTCAGCTCTAGACGCTCATGACATAATTTCTAGTACTCAAGTGATGCATGAAACTTAAACCTCATATTTCATGCTTGTGAAGCTTGCATTGCCGAACTCAAATTCTGCGAAATTTCTATGGTTCACTTTGTTCTTGTTCCAAATAGCTGTTCTTATAGTTTCTCCTGCTTCTTTGTTACCCCAGTTTGGAAAAAAATGAGTTTAATTATGACGTTCTTGTGAATGAGCTTACTTCTCTTGGCCTGCTTACTGTAGAGTTCTTGTGTTCTGGATTCCTGTTTGGGGAGCTAGGGTTCTACACTAAACCAAACTTAGGAAAAGGCCATCGAAACCTTTTAGGTGCTACAGACTTCTGAAACCCATGATTCAAACTCATACTATTTCGATGGTAGTATATCAGCAGATATGTATGACGAGTGCATCATTTGTGCTTCATTACACGAGCAATGGAGTCCAAGTGTTACACAATTGTGCTGAGAAAAACCATATGTATGCTGCATTACAAGCATTTTCTTGAACTGCCCATGAATCTGTGGCTTTGAGGTCTTATGAAGTGTACATTTCTTTCTTTTTGAATGTGTCCGTATAGACTGGACACATTCAAGCTTTTTGTAACTGTCTTTGATGTAGATATTCGAAGTATAAAATCTCATGTTTGTATTCAAAGTTTTAAGTTGTGACAGCTTGCAGGGTTCAAATTGGAGGTAGTTAAAACAACATCAGCTGGTCATGCTAGGAATCTTGCAGCCACTGTTGACATCAGCACATGTCCTGATGGTACTGTCATCGGACACACTATCTTATAATATA
>JAOQMK010000003.1:5619702-5630729 GCA_027564415.1 Erythroxylum macrophyllum
AAGTAGAATCCCTAAAAATATGCTAACAGAAGCGACAAACAAACTTTGTGGTCCCTACAAAACAGGAGCCTTATTAGCAGATATCAAGCTAACTATCTAACAAACTAACAGCTGGACTAACGACTAATTCAACTTTAACATCGCTAATATATAAAAATGTTTAAATGACTAATTAATATTATAAAATCAAATAATTAAAATCTTATTTAAACGAACCTTTTACTTTTTATATTTAACCCCAAGCAACTGGTTTTTGTCGCACAGAAGATCCTTTCTAATTGGTGGAAGGTGGTGTTGCAAGCTATTTTACGACTAACTTAGAAAGTATTACGATCTCAATATATATGTAAAATATTATATAGGGTTATTGAAATTGCATTTTATCTTAGATAAATTATTCAGTAAAAATTTTCTTAATTTATAGAATATTTTAATAAGTGTTGAAGTGAGAAGTATCATTAATAGCTGAAAATATTATTGGAATGATTGCATTCATCCTTTCTATTCCTCTTCATATTTTATATTATAACTGAAGCCATCTTGTGCATGAGATCTGATTTTGTTTTCTTATAATTATAAAAAAATACTACAAGAAAAATGAAGCTTAGCAACAGAAATTACCGACGAAACATCTACGCATTCTGTCGGAAAACTAAGTTAGCGATGGAATTTATCGACGGACCGTGGTATCGGAGAAATGGTTGTTGATAATAATTTACGACGAATCACAGAATGTCCGTCACAAATTTATCGACGAAAATTTTGTGTAACCATCAGTGAATATACCGACAGTTATTTTGTGTTGTCTTCGATCGGTAAAGTTACCGACGAATAAGATATGCCTGTCGGCAAACTTATCGACAGAATTGGTTATTCCGTCGGTAAGTTAATGTTGTCATTACCGACGGTTGTTAGTTATATGTCGAAAATGGAATAGATTTTACCGACGAACTTTATTTTTTCGTCGGTAAATTTACTAAAAACTATTTTTTAAAATTTTCTTGCATTAACTTTTATTTGCTGATGTTATGGTTGATGCATAATTTAAACAGTTATGAGTTATCTGTTGATAATATTTTGATTTGTTTTAACATTTAATTTATTAAAACAGAAAGTTGATTGATGATATAAAATAAAATTTATATTAATTGATAATTAAAAAATTATTTTGTACATAATAAGTATTTGTAATTTATACAAAATAACTACAAGCAGGGACGGAGCTACATACAAACTTGGGGGGTCACTGGGCCCCCCAAGTTTTTTTAAAAAAATTATTTTTAATATATATATATATATAAAGATAGAGTTATTTAAGGGTCAGTGGTGTACTGGGCCCCCCAAAATTTAAAAAATTAATTCTTGGGCCCCCTATCTTAAATTCCTGGCTCCGTCACTGACTACAAGTACGCTATTTATTTGGTGATCGTGGATGCTCTGATTGCTGCGATGAGGTGCTAAGTGTTCCCTTCAACTCATCCACCTCATTACGAAGCTGAGCTATGTACTCCATCGACTGTTGCAACTGAGTTGGCAATGTGTATACTGTGCTCCGAAGCTCATGGACTTCATTGGGTGCGAACTGCTTACTAGATATTGTTGTATTGGATATAAAGGATTGCGAATAACATGTGTTCACAAATGAACCTAAGCCGAATATTCTTCCACGACGGTCCCTACCACTCACTGCATGAAGATAGGTTTGAGTCTCATCAACATCTTCAGATTGTTGAGACTGTTGTTAAATGTTTTCTTGTATTTGGTCCTATCATAAGACAATGTTTATATTAGTAAGTGATAATTATTAAACATTAATATTAAAGCATAAATTTCTCATACATTCAGTTCTCTACATCGGGTGTTGAAGAAGGTCACACCGTCATGCTTCTTAGTGTGAGTGTATAAAAAGAGTTGACGGGGTGTAGGCTTCATGCTCATAGACTTTTCCTGCATTAAAATAAATTGTTATAAGTAAACTACAATTTATAAAAATTTCGCAGAATTTCCTCTATTTTTATGATATACCCCCTGTTGAACAAAGAAAATAACTCAACAATACAGCCATATATGGCACCAGACATTTATAACATTATCATTATTCATAATATACATATTTTTATTCCAAAATTCACACATCAAATTAAATTGAAATACATCAAAGTAAAAAAACAAAATATAAATGTAAAGTATAGATACCTACAAGTCTCTCTACATGCTCATGGTGGGTAATAGATCCTCCAGTATATACGGGAAGACTCTCTTCCCCCGGTCCTCTACATCTGTTGGTTGAATTACGCTCTGAAATGAACATTACCTCGGGTGATGTCCAATACTACTGCCAACGACTCCACATTTGTTTAGAAATATAAGGCGGTCGTACACCAATCTTATGTATCGCTCCAACAAAGTCTCGATAACGTTTACGTGCTCGTTTCTCTCATACTTTATAAATGACTGAGTCAAATTCAAAATCTCAAAAAGAATTCTTTCTGAAATAAAAGGAAAGACATACGATAAGTAATTATAATGTAATAATATTTATCTAATAAATGTATAAAAATCAATTAAAAAACAAAAAAATAATTTTTTATACCTCAAACTCCTGATAGTAAAATTCCTTTATCTCCTAAGAGATATTCTTCTGTATATAACCCTCAACATCAATCTTCTCCTTGAATTTGGATGTCATGTTTCTTGAATATGGTTCAGACGGAATCAACCTAATATTAAAACAATTAATTTTATACCATTTTTTAAATTTAAACCAATAACTTAATTATAAACATATGGTGTTTCATGTATTTTACTAACAGATGTTGACAATTGTGATGTAAGTTCTTCCATAAGCTCCTTTGGCTCTAGGTTGGAAGTTGCCTCCTTTATTTGCATCATTTACCCCTAATATCTCTGTCGGTATAGGGGTGGCGGATGATGTAGTAGCAGGTACGAAAGGTGATGCCTCATCTGCAAGTGTAGTAGTAGCTGGAGGTACAACATCTGATTCGATTGCAGCTACAGAATGTGATGCTTCACTTGGACAGTAACTGACTCCAAATTGTGGTTTGAACCTTGGTCGCATTATATCCTGTTTCTCTTTGGCAGCATATTTCAACCTAAAATTCATATCCCATCATTTGAACTAATAGTTCCCATTTTCATCATTACCATTATCCTCGTTTCGATTACATACTTCTTGATTGAAATTAATATCCTCAATAACTATTAAAAAATTATTTCATATATCTAGTTACATATCGCTTAAATCATCATTCGACCCAACACTTCTAAGTTAAGTTATATCATATTTCAAGTAATTGGCCTTATCTTCTTACGATTAAACTTGATTTCAGTTCCAAGAGGATCATACAATAGATAACCCTTTTTTCAAACCTTACCTACTCTTCTGTAGAAATCTTTCTTTAACAATAATATGTCTAGATTATTCATTGTAGTGTCAAATGTGGACAAATTGTCGAACTCAATACTAGTCCAATTGCTCGGTAGCTTCTCTTGGTGAAGAGCTATAAGACCTCTTTTTCTTACTTCAAAGTAGCTCAATGAGTGCATAGTATGTGAATCAAGTCATTCTTAAAGACAATATCTATATCCTTCTCTTCAAAACTCGAAGTATCTATCCTCATCATTAGTATAGCATCTTTGTTTTCCACTACTTTAATCATCATTTTCATTAAGAAGCTCCCAAGTAACCTCAATTCCATCAAAATTATCAACAATCTCCTTTAAATGAACAATGGAATTCATCAAATCCTCTTGTTTTCTAAATTTCTATTTCTTATTCTTATTTTTAGGTCAAATCTTACTAGATAAGCATATAGTTACAAATTCAATGAGTTGGTTGTGATCGAAATAGTCACACATGTCATCAATAAATAGCTTAGCTTATTATTGACATACTCTTTAACTTCTCATAAATCAGTGCCTTATAAGTACTTCGTAGCATCATCATTATTCATTAATGCAAAGGAGGCATAGTAGGAAGCCAAAGACGACTAGGATGGTAGCATCCCTGCATATAGTAGGATAATAGCTATCATGATTGGTGTAGAGTTCTTAGAGTCTTGAAAATAAGAATAAACAATAACTACTCTTTTGGTCTCCTTTGTTCGGAGAACCAAATATCAAAATTTCCTATGGTATAACTACTACTAAAACCTCCTTGCCATATGAGACTTATTTATATGAAACGATTCTTAGGAGTTAGATGAACTTTAACTAGTAATTGATATATCAAAACCAATTATTAAGTAGGTGATACATAACCATATGATATTGATATGTTAAGATATACTATTAAACAAAAAATGTTTTTTGGAATTATCATTATAGTGGTGTTTATAGTTATTATGGCTCATATAAACTAGCCTATTTATACATCCTAACAAATAATTTATAATACATATGAATAATGTAGTTAATATGAATTACCATATCTATATAGCAATTTCAAGTGCTATATAGATTGAATCTAATTTCAAGTGCTTAACTAAACCAACCAAAAAATAAATAAACACTAAAATCAATCGGTAAGCAAATTTGGATTTTTTAATGATTTATCTTATATTGAACAAAATCGAATCTTTAGAATCCTTCTTCTTCTTTTTTTGATTCAATTTATTTACTATATAGGATCTAAAAGAAGAAAAAAGAAAACCTATTGAGTCAATAAGCCAACGCATATAAAGATAACTTGAACTCACCATCCAGTTATTGCAAATTATATAACGAAACGACAATAATTCTAAATAGTAAAAGAACTCATATGTGCCTCGATACAATTAAACAAAAATTAATAACATAAACGACATTAGCATCAAAGCATACTTCGAATAATATCCCATTGCCGCAACTATATAAGAATATTGCATAGAACAACTTATGCACGTATTACACTCATCCCATCGATTAGTTCGCCATTCTCATTATTGTTTGAACTCACATAATTGATTTCTCAACTGCAATCTCGATAAAGCAGGTCATGAAATCTGGTCTAGGAGAAGAAGTAATAACCTTAATAGCCATAGACATTTAAAACAAGGAGAAAATCATTAAAGAACTCACTCAGAACTTTCGCCGAACACTTTAAAGACATAATAGATTCATCCCAATTAACTTAAGCAAATCATGTCTTTTTCCTTCCTCAATGTTTTCCAAAACATTGCAAACACAAATACACTATAGACAATCCAAAACAAACGCAAAAATACCTCAAAAACTCCTAGGTTCGAACATATATGCCAATACGAGTTATACAAAATATCACAGAGAACAAAGGCTGAATGACTTACTTCCACCGAAGGACACAATGACAATGGCCAAAGAATACAAATGAACACACACGTCGACGAGCAGAAGACGAATCGACGATAAAGAAATGGAAGGAATCAATGACAGAAAAATAAAAACGAAAATGTAGGGGAGAGGGAGGGGGTCTTCGGGTAGGCTAAATACGTAGGAAAATGACGTCGTTTGCTCTTACAATAAACGACATCATTTTTGTTTTATTAAAAACGTTGAAGCTGAAAGAAACGATGACGTTTACTCTAAAATTTACCATAAACCTAAAAAAAAATATTCTGTTAAGCATTCTCGCCTCCTTTATCGACAGCAATCTTTTACTATCGCTATATTCTGTCAAAAAATTTGCCGAGATAATTTCCCTCTATTTTTAACTACGGATACTTTTACCATCGCAAAATGTAATCTTTCCTAACAATGTTGCCTATGAAAATTCATTTTTTGTCGGTAATTTATTACGGTTTCTATTCCGTCGGTAATCACTAATTTTCTTGTAGTGAAAAAATGCTTCTCGCAACTTTTTAATACTAAACGACGAGCTTGACAAATTTTTTGATTGATAAGAAATTTGACCTAATATTAAGATTGAGAGTTCCGGTAATCATTAACTCAAACCCCAAAATATTTAGATCTAATATGCAAGAAAATGATAGATTGGAAATTACAAAAACTAAGTTTGGAGAAAGAGAAAATAGTGATCAACTAGCTTTAAAATGCTGAAGAGGAAAGCATAGAAGTTGAGAATTGTCGTCAACCATCAATTAGGAAGCAACTTCTACTAAATTATAAATTTGTAGATAATCTTTTTCAAACACATAATTTATAAATTATTGTAAGTTCTTAATGATTTATTTAATATAGATAAAAACACATAATTAATATAGAAGTTGAGAATATTCTTAAACTACAATTGAATAGTAACTTAAATGTTAAGAGTCAAGACAAAGAGAATTACAATTAAAGATGATAATTTCAATTTAATTTGTTTCTATTTTTAATTATAATTTACTTCAATCTTAAAAATAAAAAATATAGTTACCACTTAAAATTAATTTATCATATTATTGATTCGTGGAACTATTTATGTAAAACAAGTAATTTTGTAAATTTTAGCGTATATACATCAGCTACGTTACATATATATAATCAATTATAGTTCAAATTGTACTTTGAGAAACAAGTATAAGTTTTGCGATCAGCTTCTCTGTCTCTTCTGTCTTACATGACATTGAAATGTTGGGGATGGAGAAAACGACGTGCTTCCCACCTGCCCACGCGCACGCCACCCCACGAAAGCCCTAATTTCAATGACCTCTAAAAGAAGAGTTTTTACTTGGATTGTTTTATTCGTACTCATACCGTTGAAACCTACATACTACATAGTAACAGAACCATGAAATCGGAACTCAAAGCTCCCAAAATCACAGCAGAACATAAAAGCCAACGTTCATACTAGTTGAAAAATTCAGACATCTGATCTTATTCATCAATCGCTGTTGTGGTGACTGCTAAGATTGTTCTGTTCAATCATTTTATAGTACAAAACATCCCATCTCTCTCTATCTCTCATCTCTCGTCGGTGTGCAGTGTGCTTTAGCTTATTCTTCCTTCTTGCTTGGCAGGTGATTCGTTGCTAGCGACTTTTGCATCTGTGCTTTGTTCCTGATTTCTGTTAATTGAGATCTCTTCACCTTCACCAGTCAAAAGGGTTTCTTTCCTTTCTTTCTCTTTACTTGATTCCATAATGAATTGCATCTAATTCTCTCCTCTCTCTACTCACTGCTTTACCCTCCTCGTCTAATCTTTCTTTCTCTCTCTTCAAGCTTCTGAAACACCGAGCACAGTAACCTTCACGTAGAACCCTCTGTAACTTGTTACAAAACCTTGCCTCGACTTTGATTACCTGATCTCAAATACCCGAAACCTTTGAAGAAGTTAACAAAACAGCAACAAAAGATTCAGTCTTGCCTTCCTTTCTCATAAACCTCTAGTGTTACTAAATTTGCAACCATGGCTAATCCTTGGTGGACCGGTCAAGTGGGTCTCTCAGTCCTTGACCCAACATCAAATTCATCAGCTTTAAGCAAATCGAACCTGGAAATCTCCATCAACGAAACTAGCAACAGAAGTGGTGGCAAAGGAGATGATGATGAAGACAGGGACACAAGCGATGAGCCTAAGGAGGGTGCTGTTGAGGTTACCAGGAGACCACGTGGCCGGCCACCGGGGTCAAAAAACAAGCCGAAACCACCCATTTTCGTGACTCGAGATAGCCCTAATGCTCTTCGGAGCCACCTGATGGAAGTTGCCGGCGGAGCAGATGTAGCAGAAAGCGTGGCACAATTCGCACGTAGACGTCAGCGAGGGGTTTGTGTACTCAGCGGCAGTGGCTCGGTGGCCAACGTAACCCTAAGACAGCCCACAGCGCCGGGTGCGGTGGTGGCACTTCATGGCAGGTTTGAGATTTTATCCCTAACAGGGGCGTTCCTGCCCGGACCTGCGCCTCCTGGCTCCACTGGACTGACGGTGTACCTAGCAGGAGGGCAAGGACAAGTGGTGGGAGGAAGTGTGGTGGGGTCTTTGATCGCAGCAGGTCCGGTCATGGTGATTGCGGCAACATTTGCCAATGCAACCTATGAAAGATTACCTTTAGAGGAAGAAGAGGAAGGCGGAAGTGGCGGCCAAGGGCAGATTCCAGGTGGAGCTTCTCCTCCGGGAATCGGTGGCAGTGGACAAGCCGGTGGATTGCCTGATCCCTCAGCACTTCCTGTGTACAATCTGCCACCAAATCTAATGCCTAATGGAAATCAGTTAGGGCATGACGCTTATTCTTGGGCACATACCCGACCTCCTTACTAAGTAGAGAAGGTAGCCATAAACTTAGAGAGAGGAGATTACATTTTCCTGAGTCTTCCACTGTGCTGTATTCAAAAGGTAGGATCACTTCAGAAGAACAAATACTAGAAAAAGGGGGAAAAAAAAAGCTTGAGTTTGTGAAGATGAGATATCATGGTTATAACTTATCTATGTATATTAAAAACTTGGTTTTGGTTTCCCAGCTTCCTCTTTGAAATAAAAAAAATGGTTTCTGCGTTCTTAATTTATTGTTTCCCCAGCTTCCAATGGTTGAAAGTTGCTTCTTCATCCTCTATATTCCCATTTTAAAACTTATCCTTCTGTTCAGTTCTTCACTTTCCTGAAATTTATTATAGTTTCAAGCGTTTACGCTCGATTGGACTTGGGAGATTGAGTTGGTGGATTTTACACACGTCTGGTTTCCTGATCTGAAACTTTAGTTTCTATACAATTTTATTATAGAGGAGAACTAGTTTCCAAGATCTGAATATAGATTTCAACACATTGATTGATTGTTTAGTTCCCTCATATATACATATTGCTAGCTACAATTGGATAGTATAATCGTAATGGAGAGCTTTCTTGTTTCCCAATAATTATATGAATGGTCTAAAATAATATATATTTGCTCGGGACTAGTGATTTCTTTAACTATATGCAGAAAAAAAATTAGTATTTTAAGTCTACTTTTTCGTAGTTTACTACAACCTGCATGTGGCTCCATGCTATTGTTATGATTTCATTAATGAAAGGAGTAGAAATTTGTCCAAATGCAGCAATTTTAGTAAGAAAACTTATGGCTAGTTAGACATGTCAAAACTTAAGAAAAACAGAAAAAGTATATTAAATTTTCTTCAAATTTAAAATATTATTATTATAAAAAAATTATAGTCTAATTCTCATGTTTAATTTAAACATTTTTCTTTAATTAATAACGAGAGGTTCCTCAAATTTTAATATTTTTTTTGTCTCTTTAAAAAATAAAAAAATATATAAAATTAATTTGATAAATATGTATAAAACCATTTATATTTATAATTAGTTAAAGCAGGAGTTTTGTTATATCACATGTTTTCTCCAGCCAAAACAGTCACCTCCTTCTAAAGGCATGGCTCTTGGAAATGCCAGTTTTCTGGGTAAAAGTTTTGTGCTTCGGATGGCAATGAAACTGGTGGCCAGGGAATGCATGAATTGGGGATTTTGTCCTTACCTGATTAGGCGAATTAACTTAAGGATTAAGGATTTGGAAGTTCTTGTCTTTAATAATGAAGTTTATATGTTCATGTGTAGTGTATAAGACTTGATTAGCTAATTGAGGGGATTGGTTATCAGTCATTAAGTGCAGCAAGCCGACATGCTCTTCTTTTGGCCTTCAGATCCTCTGCCCAGGTATTCTGTACCTAGTCTGTGCTAGAGGATCTCAGCCCTCCATTTAAGTTGACCTAGCCTGTGCCAGAAGATCTCAGCCCTCCATTTAAGTAGGTACAGAATATTTGGGCCAGAGGATCAGCTCCCCTTCTTTTGGTCTTTTATTTTGAATAAATTATCACCAAGACTTCCACTTAATTGCTGGCAATGATTTTTTAAATAAAATTTACCTTTGGTGCAATTATTTAATCTAAGTAGTAGTATTTTAGTTCAGTTGTATTACTTTATATATTGACCTGTTAATAATAACTCATAATCCAGATAACATGTACTAGTCCTCCAATGTTAATCTATGTTTGTATCGATTTAAAAACAAAAAGAGAAGTTCTGGATTAAAAGAATGATTAAAATAGAGCTGTCATTTGTGTATTAAAACAATAGACTGAGTAAAATGTATAAAATTTTATATCCAGTGTTGTCCTTTAACCCCATCCACTACTTTTGCCTTCAACACCTCCAGGAAGTCATGAAATTGACGAAAGGAATTTAACTTTCTCCTTCCCAATTAATACCATCTTAAGAAGTCAAAAAGTTCAAATAGTAAACATTTTCGTGAGAAATTATTTTGTACTTGTAAGTCCATTGCTTATGTACTTCTTCTAAAGTGAAGTACTTGTTAATTACGTAATTATCCCAAATTCTTAATTAATTATAATTTTATGATATGCAAGTATTGTCTAGTCTAATATTGTATCGTAGGAAGTGTAATAGTAATATTTCATACCTTCTGTATCTATAATTAAAAGAAAAGAAAAGAAAAGAAAAGAGTCAACCCCTACAACTCCACATGGATTGCAATTGCTTAAGAACAAGAAGAACCACTACTATTCCCTACTCAGGTTTGTCTTCAACACCGGAAAACAAAACACTTCAAGTTCAATCCTAGCTTATACATATCTCTATTTGCATAATTGATCAGTTTTTCTTTCAATTAAGAATAGCCCCTCAGGGTCCAGTTCCCTAATTAATTACCTTTTGCTCGGTTCTTCACTTTCCATGGAAATCGTGGATGAGTGTTACTGGTTGAACAAAGCTGACAATGTCGATGATTTTCAATCGGTTAGTAAATTGCTTTGTTATGTTGTCTAAATTGTATTGGTTATAATCCAAATTGCGTTTAAGAATATTATCTTTTAAAATTACTTTTCAGGAGGATTTCAGGTTTTGTTGTATATAAGCTCCAGAGGTATTGCCCGGTTAGTCCTATATAGGATTTATTTAATTTTATCATAAGGTAGTGTTGGAGTTAGACTGGAGATACCTTGATTGTTCCACTTTCTTAAACCAGATGATACCATCAAAATCAACAATGAATTTAGAGAACCAATTAAAAAAAGAATTTTTTATTCATTTATTATTTTAATAAAATCAGAACTAGTAAAATAAAGAGTCAGTCACTTGAATATTTAACAAAACCCCTTAAAGTT
>JAOQMK010000003.1:5780857-5791213 GCA_027564415.1 Erythroxylum macrophyllum
AACTATGTAGCTAGCAACAGCTCTATATTCAACCTTCTATACCCAGCTATTGCAACTCCAAATTTTTTGCGGTCTTTGAGTAGGAATATCAAGTTTACCTGACTGTATCGTAATTGATGCCTTATAAATGTCCTCGTATCTTCTCCTGTAGCTCATGCTTTTGATTTTCTTTTGTATATGAACAGCAGCTCTATGTTTCTGAAGTAAGACAGCATACTCCTTTCTACTTTTCTCTCCGCGAATAACTGCATAAGAAATAACTTAGTGACCAAGCTTCTATACAAAAAGGGAAAAGAAATCCTTCGTCTATGTAAGTGTGAATTTGGGAGGAAAGACCACTACATGACTGAAGTGTGGCAATTCCTCTTTTAAGCTCCCTATGCTGACAGCGAGCTTGATGCCCTCGGAAACAGCTTTGGACACGTAAGATACCATGTAGAGTACGGTTTCTTGTATCTTCAAGCATCCCAATCTGCAGAAATTTCCTTGTTATGCTCAAGATAGTATGCAATAAAGCGCATCAAGGATATGGTTAAATGCCATCTGAATCAAATCATAATAAATATAAACTGTCGTGGATCTTGTTCACAAAAGCTTAAGGAGACAAACAATGGCCAAGATTTGATTATATAATCATTTCTAACACACCCCTTCACAGAAAACCCCACATAGCCAAAAATGTTGATGTGTAGGACTAGACAATACTGAAGAAACCACACGAGATCTCGATGTCTAGGGAGAAGGGAATGTGACTATAAAATTATGAGCACATCTTTTTCATAATATCAAAAACCATTTAACTTAAAGCTTAAGCTATTGAGTAAGACTTAAAGAACGATCAATTTGTACCTGTCCGGTTCGGAAAAATAGCTTAGTGTAACCAACTTGATACATCTCAGGCAAAATACCAAACTGATGAAGAATTGCAATTGATACACTGAGTGGATCCTGAGATGCGATGCTTTCAAGTAAAAGAAAACCATACCTGTGGCCAAAACTCTGGTCATTGAACTAATCACGTAATAGTAGAATGAATCATAAGTGAGGAGCCATTTAAGAACTTGTAACAACTATCTAATTGGACTTGTTCTCTTTTACCTTCTAGAAAATTTATGGTGTGACATTCTTGTAGGAAACCCAGATCTCGAGATACGAACTACCTCTATGACTCCACAACACCTCAACTGCTGCAGTACGAGTCCTTGCTCATATGATCCAGGAGATTGAACGTTGTTGGGCTTTATACACCTAATGAAATGTGGCGTTGTGGTCTCTAAGCGTTGCATCAACTGGAACAGTTGACCCTAGACACCAGACATTAATTAATAAAAATAAAATGACAACTTTAATTGGATCAACTGATGACAGCTGTAATCAATTGTGCTCATTTCAGAAACAGAGAACAGTTCATCATCCTAATCCAAAACCTCTTAAACTATAGATATGAACAGCCAATAGCCAATATAATTACGTGTTCACACTACAGTAACTTGAACTCTTAAGGAGAAAAAAGGAATATAACCCAAAATCCCAGAATCCCCACCAATTATTGGCTAAGCCCCTCATTCGTAAGACTGAACACTAAATAATTCTACTCCAAAGAAAATAATTGGGACCATTGAGAGCTATCCCCACCAATCATTGACTTAAGCCCCTAATTCGTAAGACTGAATACTAAATAATTCTACTCCTACAAAAATAATTGGGACCATTGAGAGCTACCCGTCCTGAATCCCTACTTATTCACTAAAAAGAGTTATGAAGCAATGCAGTTGCATTAATTAATTCATATCAAGTAGCAGAATGCATCTGTCAATTACATGGGAATACATTGAGGAGGATCACATGACTCAGTTTTGGTAAAGTATGGATGTAGTAACAAAAGTAATAACCTCAGTTTCTTGTATGCTAGACACTATAAATATGAGTAATAACCTCAGTTTCTTGTTTCTTGTATGCTAGACACTATAAATAAGAGTAGTAACCTCAGTTTCTTGTATGCTAGACACTATAAAGCAGTATTATCCTTACACCAAATCAATAAAACAAGACATCAAGGAGAAACTTTCATCTTTCAGCATAAATGAATAAGTCCAACAAATTTATTACACAACCCTGATGCTAAAGAATCTGCATTATCGAACGAAAGAGTTGGAAAGCAACATGAAAATCATACGAGTACACAATGCAATTCAGTCTTTCATAATTTTAATAAGGTAAGGCCATTAGGGGATCATCATAGGTACTTACCTTGAATTTTGTAGCTACACTTAGCTTCTGAGAATCTGGCCCTGCTTTGTGCAGAGGACCAACTGCAGGCTTCTCAGATTGAGCAAGCAAAGCAGAAGCAAATATCTTAGGCAGATGGCATGAACATGATGACAAAAGTTCAATGGAATCCAAGTGTAGTAAGTCCCTGTTCTTCTCCAGAAACCCAGTTGTATCATATGTGACCTGAAGTCGGAGAAAAATATCCAGAAGTAACTCTTTTGAAATGGCAAATATGCCTGCCAAAGGTCCTGAATTCAATTACAGTAACATTTTACTGTATTTAACTCCTACTACAACTTCCACTTTGAAATGAACCCGTTAAAATATATTGACAGACACATAAAGCAAAGATACTGGACTATCAATCGGTGTACAGAGGACTAATCACCTCCCCAGCATAATGGGAAACTGTGAAGGCTTTGCCTCGCTCTCCTCTGAAACAAGATTTCAAATTAAGATGCTGCTTGAGCTTGTCGGCAAATGTCAAGTCTGTTCCGTTTGGAAAAGTGGACTCCTCATCCAACAAAGACAATAGCCCTAGTGGTCTCTGCATGAAACACGATGGAAAGAGAGTGAACGCATGTTAATTTAAAAGGAGAAGTTAGGATGTGTGAACAAATCATTTCCATATTCTCCAATGGATTTCCTTAATCCTGTAAAGAAAAGAAACAGGTTGAAAGAACTTTGCAAGGTACAAAAATCCAAAATTGACAACTTCAATAAAAGACCAGTAAATAGAAAACAAATATAGCATAATTAACCAGCCTACCGTACAAACAAAACACCTTCAAATATAGGTAATGAATCAAAATTATAATGATGTCAGAGATGATAAGGCATGGGCCTACTTATAATTAAAAACATGTTATAATCTTTAAAAATGACTTGTACAAAATGAGAGATGAAGTTAATCCTATTGCACTTGTGATGGGACTCTTGACATTTAAGACCGCTGAGACTAAATGCAATACATTAAACGTGATTAAATGCATAGCAGAAAGAAGAATTACTATCAAGAAGAATTACTATCAGATTTGCATATGGTTTGTCACAGCTGTGGAGGATCACAACCTCAATATACCAAGCAATTCTTACAGGAGCTACAATAAGTAAGCTGAAGGCTTTATATCCAAATATAATCCTTGCATTATTTCCAGCTAGATAAGCAGTACCTGCTCAAAAAGATTGAGACAGTCTTTGTTGTCGTCGAAATCAACTCTAGCCCAATCAATGCCATCTTGGATGTACTCCTATTTAAGAAAAAGGCACCTATTATAAGTACTTGGTTGGAGTTCATGTTAAGATAACAGAAGCACTCTGCTCAAGTATTTTTCTTTCGACACACTAGTTACAAGAAACAAAAGCTTTTAGATGGAATGCATAGAGCAGCTTAGAACTGTTTTACTCAAACTCAAACGATTATACATCTATAAGAATTAGAATCAGGAGGTACCTCCTGCTCTAACTTGAATAAGTGACGACTGAAATGCTGTTGCAGTCTCTCATTTGCATAATTTATGCAGAACTGCTCAAAACTATTCCTCTGCAGAACAACAAAGTTTTAGAGATAAGAATTTACGCAAGAACTTTAGAACAGAGAAGTGAAGAAATTCACAGAAGTAGCATGAGAAAGCTTGAGACATACTTCAAATGACTCAAATCCATAGATATCCAAAATGCTAATGGATCTGCCAGTTCTGCGTTTGCCAACTGCAAGTGATTTGTTGATTTGTTCAACTAGCCATTCAAATAAACAAGCATAAATTGACTTTGCCAACGCATCCCTTGCATCAATCGCCTGGAAGACAAAATTTGTGGATTCCAAGTTAGGTTAATTAGAAGTACAAGACAATTCACCAATCTAGAAAATTTTCATAAACATTTAAATTCAATTTGATTTACTAAGGGCAGATCCCTAAATCCAATAGATACTATACGCATAAGAAATAGTTCCACAAGTGTAATAGATTGTCCAGTTAAGTGTCTGTGCAGATTTGACTGTGAGGGAGCATCTTGGATTATAATGCATGCTTTACTCTTTCACCACTACCTATATTTTAAGTTTTGGCCTACATGATTCTTTCAAGGAAGTAACTTGACTACCTTCATGTACATGCCCTTGAAGAAGAGCAAGAAATTTTGGTTTTCCATATTTGTCCTCTTACATTGCTACGACCAATTATACAAATGCTTCGCTTAAATTTCACTCAAACATTCTTACCTGAGATAAGGCAAGCTTCTGGGTTATATTATCATTCCCAACTCTCATTTTTCGAGTTGATAAAGCAAGCTTTAGCTCAACGACATCACATCCTATCAACTTGGCTACAGTTGTCAGACCTGAACACATCCAAATTTTAATCATTGGTAAACACCCCTTTCCAGAAAGAACTCAGGATGCATAACTTGATAACGAGAAGGAAGGGGATAATAGGGGTAATCAAGTGAATTTCAAGAACAAACGATGGGGAAAAGTACACATTTCCACAAGGCAAAATAGCTGAAAATAAAATACAATCATAATCGAGTGGGACACGATCACAAGACACAAATATAGCAGGCGCTTGTATCTCTGGGGTAAAAATAAACAATTGGCATCGATATTGCAAAACATGGAAACAAGCTATACCATTAAAGGATCAGATAAAGAAAAAGATAAGTGTTAGTGAAAAATAACATAGCAATAAGCATCACATGGCAATTAATGTTGCTTAACACTACCACTAGAAACTAAACATAAAAGATTCTGATATCAATGTTAGAGTACACATTACAGAAACCTGACAGTGCTTTAGTTTACTTCAGCTCATAATTGTAACTCTCCTACATCTTTACTTTGCAAGCATCGTTTTTTTTTCTTTCAAATATTTCCCTTCCATGCTTTCTTTGGTTTCACCCTTTACCTATTTGTTTATTTTATTCCACATTATTAGATTTTTGAGACTTAATCGCAATGCTATTTTTCCATGCAGGACCACAAGCAAATTACCTACATTCACTCGCCTCTAGCCAAAATGTCTGTTTATCCTTCCACTCAACTAATTCCTAGTGTCAATACAAAATTTTTCTCTATCCCATGGTCGATGACATTAGAATAAAAACATAAAGAAACAGAAAAAGCAACTTCTAATTTTGTGCAGAAAATCCAAGACTAGAAGAAATATCCACATTAGCTACTGAAAGAACCTTACTTTCATCAACAACTGGTTCAACATGGTTGTCATTATCAATAACAACAAACGAGATGTTTCCTAGCCACAGTACAGCAGAAAGCATTGCAAATACACTCTCTTGGTCTTCCTTGCCAACATGAACAATATCCAGCGCTTCCTGATTATTGGCAACAGTCATAATGTGAATGCACGCATGGCAATCTCCGCAATATAGAAACCTAGAATGGAATTCTTAGGATAGTTGCAAGAACATGAAAGGGAAAAATGTACCATGACAACACAGAAGCATTCAGCATCATCAATCCCATTTATTGAGTAGCAATTGCTCTGATTCAAATATTTGTACTCACTTGCACTCTTCAAATTTATCTTCCCTGTATTCCATGAAGGAATAAATCACTAAAGAGTCAAGGCTACAAGGCTACAATAAGAAATTTTAATTGTGAGTAACAGCTATGGAGTGATAACAACCTAGAAACAGCCACTTTTCTTATAGACCTGAAGACATTGAAGGGTTACATCACAATTTATTCATCCAAGGAAACAGCCAATGAAGAAAATGGAAATAGATACCTCTAAGTGCAGGTGGAGCTCCAGCACAAAGCTGGTAAAATATATGGTAGGACCTTTCTCCCTCAGAGCATTGGACCACTCTAGACTGTTTAATAACAGTACAAATTAGCTACATAAATCACAAAAGATAAAGCAGCAAATATACAACAAATAAACATCACCTTTTCAAGTAAAACTGTGCGTCACGGGGTAAAAGAGAGATCAAAAACAAAAATTGTCAGTGCATAACCACATCAAATTGAAAACAGATAAAGTCTCAGGAACTCAGAAATTTCAGTAATCTTACAAGTTTGTATTTTGGCACCAGATATCTTTCCAGTTTCACTGAAGTGGATTTCAATCAACTTGCCCTGCAGCATGTTTAAAAGGCAAAACATATTGTCAAAATAGCCACAACATCTATTGCTGAATCTTTCAAGTTCAAGGTTGCAAACTCTCTATATGAATTGATCTGTGGTTTGAGACATTAACTCAAAGAATATGGTGCTTACAAAGCGGCTTGAGTTATCATTCCTCAATGTCTTTGCGTTACCAAAGGCTTCTAGGATTGGGTTAGTCTTCAGTATTTCATACTCAATCCCACTGCCGCCACCAAGTGCAGCCAAATATTGCATTGCTATCTTTGCAGTCTCAGTTTTTCCTGCCCCACTCTCACCACTGAAAAATTAATTGAAATAGATTCAACATATTTAATTGTATATGCAATAGAAAAACTAAAAGTAGAACGAACTGCAGAAAAAATTTGTTACTAATTACACTAAATTTGTTTAATCATGTTATGACGCCAAAAGAAACAAACAAAAAGTTAGTAAGAGCTAGGCACACAAGACAAACACAAGTATTAAAATGATACAAATTGTGAAACAAACTATACTGAATGGAATCATGCAGTAATGAATGGCCTCAACTTGGACCAAGAAAAGAAACATGATTTAGAAGTGGCCCATCCACTAATAAGGACAGAATTGATCCAAAATAAACTAAGAGCATCATTTGGTCCCGATACTGGTACTTTCTATTTCTTGACTCAAAAAACAAAGATAATATTCCCAATAACATATTTGATTGCAATAAAAATTCCATAAAAGAAACTTCAACTATCAATTGAATAGCCAGGATCTCATAGGAGAACTTAAATTTCCTCACCAACTAAAGATTGGAAAAAAGGGTATTACATTCCTCTTCCACTTGCCAGGTTAGATTGTCTTTTTGTCTTATGTATTAAGAATTAATCAAAGTTTCCTTATAGAACTAGTAGAACGACTATCATCTATACCTATGAAAAATAAATTATAAGATGCATCTCAAAAATGATCAATGCAATTTATGTAGACAGTTAGAAATCATCTAAAATTTGTGCAGAGATCCACCTAATGCTAAACAGGAAACAGAACACTACACAATTGGTGGATAATAGAAGTATATGCACAGGAAAAGTATAACTAATAGTGTAACTGAACAAGTTAAATCATGAACCAATAAAGTCAAAATATTCTGAGTAACCAACCTTATAATGATAGATTGATTTACTTCATCTGCATAGAAACCAAAACTCAAAGATCAGTTCCAAAAAGATTCATAAACTTTTAAGTTCCTAAAGCTACAAGAATTTAATCTGAAAATTTCAACAAAAAAACACCTCGAATCATTTCCCTGATGGCTGTATCTGCAATGGCATACACATGCGGGCTCTCCATAGATTTATTCTTATATGCTTCAATGTAATCATTCCCATATGAAGGAACTTTCTTGAAGGGATTGATGGCAACCAACACCGGCCCGGCTTTTGTCTAAAAAGCATAAATTTATTCAGTAGACAAGTTAGTCAAGTTTATAATTTAGTATCATGTCCATAAGCAAACATAACCTTATTAGAATTCTTACGTAGATCATATCTTGATTGTATCTATATTGAAGATTGTACAACACTGATGGCTCATTTAAGAAACTAAGTTGCATGAGATCATCTACACCATCAAGGATATCAGGATTCACAGGTACTAGACTTTCAGAGTTTAACTTTAAAACCTGCAACAGAAGCAGTAACAGTTTTAACTAAACAGCTAAATTTGGCTGAAAAATCATCTTACTTCAAGTGGTTCTACTTACTTTTCCGTCAGGTAGAGAAATAACAGATTCACTACCCGAAGTTGATAAAATCTTCCCCAATGCCCAATCCCCATTTGGAAGTTGAACCCATGATTGAACTTTCTGAGACCAAAAACTTAAATAAGTACGTGACAAGATCAGTGAAATGGATATTGACAAAATGCGCTTGATGGCACAAAATAATTGAGTAAAATTCTTTAATATTGGCATGAAATTTTCAACTGCAATATTATTAGTCCACGTGAAATAAAAACATCATTGAGTTCATGCACGATACCTTTTTTGCAGCATATGACGTGGTATCTGCCCACTTTTGCTCACTGCAAGACGGCAAGATTGAATGCAAGGGTGAAGTTCCAGTGTCCAGGTCTTCATCCCCCACAGAAGGCCTGCCTTCAACTGGGAAGGTGTTGCCACAGCCACTATAAGGGGAATCCTCATTTGCATCATTCACAACCCGACCCTCTACTGCCTCAACATCCCTATTCTCTATACCATTGTTCCCAGAAATGACTGAACACGTGCTATCCCTATGTTCAGCATTAAAAGAATCAGGTTTTTCTAATCGATCAGGTGACAATGAACCAATGAACCTAAAATCAACCGGCAATGATTTGATCGCCTGAAGGGAAGGATGGACCAACGACTGCTGTGACATTTCCTCTGACCCTGGGGATTGAGTTAAGAAAAACACCATGAGATAAAAATGAAATAAAAAGATAACTCTTTTCCCACAAAAATGTCGTGTCAAGCTTTAGCACAAGTCCCCACTTGCCAAATTATCTGACTACCAAAGTGGAGGGGACCATACTCGTAGAATTAGACCTTAGTATACTTCAATACTTGGTCACTATTGACAAGCTAAACAAAAGAGGGTGGAAAAGTTCCAAATCAAAAAGTGGTCTAATCTTTCAATCATCATTAGATCATCTTTCCGAATCCATCAAATTTATCAAACAGAGATGAAGCGATCAATGGTAGAAGGATTACTTGATCTGATAAAACCCCTATTTCACGCACCACAAGTTGTTATGTTGCTCGGAAATGGAGGCAAATTAACTAAGAAAATTCCTTCCTTAAACCGCAAATGTTACCTATTTAAGAGAACATATCTACATGAAGGAATAAAAAAATAAACACTTCGAAGAAAAGGAACAACAGAAAAAGAATCACATCCTTCTCCTTACTATGTGTTTTCTCAGAATCCAAACAAAGGATAAAGCGTCAAAGCACCAAAAGGTTCCAGACCCGAGCCGATCCAGCGCCAAAACTAACGATTTCCCATAAAAAAATTTAATTTCCGTTTAAGAAATACAAGTTAAAAAGAAAGAAAAAGGAAAGGAAGAATTAGAAAACAAATAAAAAAGCAAAACCAATGACAATAACAGAATTTGAAGAGAAATAAGACAAGGAAAAGAAAATGGCTAACCTTGACAAAGTCAAAAAATTTGCATGAATATCAGAAATCCCAGTGAAGCACTGTCGAATCTCGGATCAACCTCGAGGGCTGTTCCTATAACATAAACACTCCAGAGTCGAGAATCAAGCGGAATTACGGAGTTCGTTCATACTAAACTCAAAAGAAACGCAACGAAAAGAGAATAAAAAGAAACGGAAAAGCAGCTTCATACACGAAGCAGCAACTGGAAATGGTGTACACAGTGGAAGTATATAGTTAAGGTAATTGTAGTAGCACAACAGTAGGGACGGCAATAGGCGTGTTTGGTTTCCCAGAAAGCGAGAGAGAAAATGAAATAAATTGGAATAGAAAATCGAAGTGCGTGTAGAGCTTCAGGCATAAAAAGAATAACAACAAAGGAGAAAGAACATCTCCTCTGACTCTCTCTCCCTCTTTTTTGGGATTTAAAATATTATTTATTTGTCCTCTTTTTTTGAATTTTTCGAACTTTTTTATTAAATCGTCATTAATAAAATTCTAATATTCTAATAAATATAATATAAACCTCTAAATTGTTTATACTATTTTGTGAAAAGACGGTTCTGACCCTGCCTTTTAGTTAAATTTATGTGGAGGACATATGTCATGCGTAATTAAAAATAAGAACTTACCAGAATGAGAGTAATGCATTGCAGGTGATTAGGTGGGTAGGCCAATCATTGAAATTAACCGGATAGCTTAAAATTAGTTGTTAACATTTATAAAGGTATTATTCATTTGATATGGAAACTTTAAAAAAGTTAATTAATTGTCAAACAAAATGTCTTGTCA
>JAOQMK010000003.1:5814968-5825016 GCA_027564415.1 Erythroxylum macrophyllum
AAGGTGCCTAAGTTTAACAAGATAACATATGCAACTGAAAATTTTCAGTATTAAACAGGTTTAAGATGCAAAAAGTTATTGTCTAATACCACCTTCTATTTTCTCTTTCAAATTTTTCTCATCAAAGAATAAATAAATTCAGGGCATAGTTTTTTTTGGCATTAATTTGAAATATGTTAAGAAATTAATTCAATTTCAATAACTCGGTTCCAGGTTATCAATGTTTCATCTCCTAATACTCCAGGGCTGCGTATGCTTCAAGGGAGAAAGCAATTGAAGGATCTTGTTAAGAAGGTGCAAAAGTTTTATATATGAACAGCGGCCTCTTTCTTTTTCTATCATCCCATTATATACAAAATTGAGGTTCCCTTGTTTTGGTTTTTGTCAAGGTTCAAGCTGCCCGGGATGAAATGCAATGGGGTGAAGACAGTGCACCTCCATTGCTTGTTAAGATTGCACCTGACTTGTCAAAGGAAGACCTAGAAGACATTGCAGCAGTATGTTAAATGTTCTTATCATCTGATTCTCTTATCCACTTTCATGTTAGCACCTGATATTTCTTTCTCTACTGTGATTATAGGTAGCTCTTGCTCTTCGTTTGGATGGACTGGTACATATTCTTTGATCAATAGTTCTTTTCTTCAGTCTGTTTTCTCTAAGTTTCAGTTGTTTTTGTATGTGTACTGCTTTTGACATTTTTCATATGCTAGCCACCTTAGTTGATGCTTTAGTAATTTAAGAATGCCAAAATATTGCGCTTCTTCAAGGAGCCAAGCATTTATATTCACTGGTAGCTTTTTATGGGATACTATCAAACCCACAGCAAATGGTAAAAAGAGATAATCCTCCAGCCTTCTGCCTGGTGGTCCTTGAGCATCTTGTTAATATGCACGTTAGATTGATGAAGGCAATTGCATTAAAATTCAGTGCAGATCAAGAAGCCAAGTATCAGTGTACATTCAATTACTTGTGCTGCTCCTGCCCAATATGTCCTATGCATTCCTTAAGCATTACAATCCTATGCAGCCTTAACTATTAGGATTCTTCTAGATGTTAATTATAAAGTGACTTTTTGAGATTATTTTTCTATTATCAAATTAGAACCCCAGAATTTCTCTGTGATAAAAAAAATTCTTAAAAATGTCTAATGCTGCTATTAGGGTCCTGTAGACTGATGAACTTATGATTGTGGATCGAACGTTATTGTTCTTTTACACAAATCATTTTTACTTAGGTTCAATAGTGAATGCTGAATATGGTTCAAGTGATTCTGGTTTTACTTTTCTGTTTTGGCTTTTTCGATAGATTATATCAAATACCACAGTATCAAGGCCAGATCCTGTTAAGAAAAATCCAGTTGCCGAGGAAGCTGGTGGCTTAAGTGGGAAACCTCTCTTTGATTTGTCTACAAACATCTTAAAAGAGATGTATATCTTGACAAGGGTATGTTGCATTTGTTGTGGTATTTAAAGAGTTCAACTTGTGAATACTTGTAGGTTCTCATCATGATGCACAAATCTTTTATTGCTACATCCTAAAGCAAGTCAGTACAACTGGTTTAAGCTAAAGTTTGAAAACTTTTGTGCTGTGTTTGTATCTTTTTTTTCATAGTTAAAATTATTTCTATATCTTAGCATGCCTTCACTTTGGATATTGTTCAACTTTTTTCACTTGTATATATCCTTGTCCGTATATATGTTGATATTTATTCTGCTTTACATATTTTTTTGTCCAACGTGCTTGCTTATGTCACCATTGTGAACGTTTTATTTTAAGTGAATAAACTTTTGAAAGTTAAGATATAGATATCTTGTAGGTGCATTATTTTTGTTAAGTTTGTGATTTGTTCCTTTTCTTTCTTCATCATTTTCTTTGTGCATCATGCAGGGAAAGATTCCATTAGTAGGCTGTGGAGGAGTGAGCAGGTAAATTGTATAGAATTACCCTTCCTTATTATCTTCATCTGGATCACTGCAGGTTATTGTTCTTTCTGTATAGATTCTTTAGTTTTAACTTCTATTGTTTGCCATTGGTTCAGTGGTGAGGAAGCATACAAAAAAATTCGAGCTGGGGCAACTCTTATTCAACTTTACACAGCATTTGCCTATGGTGGGCCTGCCCTCATCCCTCAGATAAAGGTACTGTTCTAATATGCCTATGAATGTGATAGAAAATTGAAACTTAATTTGAAATGTGGATGTCTTGCATAAAAATACTGCTATTGACATAGTTTGGCTATGGTATTGTAGAATTAATTTCTCACCGAATGGGTTCGTAAATTTTTTTTAATCTCATTTATAAGCAGTTTGCAGTGAGGACCTTTTATGTTGAAATGAAGGATAATTAGAAGAAATTGCAACTACAGAGAAGAGGCAGAAAGGATTTTCAGGACTTATGTTAAGTTAAAAAATAATAGTAGCTTGAATCCTATCCTCTTTCTTTTTTCCTCTTGGGTCTTTAAGGATCCATTTGATCAAAATGGCTACAATGAACAAGGCTAGTTCTTGTCAAACTCCACCTACCTGGCCTTAGGACTCATATCTGGTTAATAAGGAGTTTTTGTCAAGAACCTGTGGATATGGAGTTCTGAAAATTCCTTTTTCTCAAAAGAAAAAACCATCCAAACCACTGATACAGAGTTCTGGCAATAAGGTGATCATATTGGACTAGATAAATGATGGATATCATACTGAAACAAACTTGAGGTAATCTTTTTGTTGAATCTATATCCATAGTGTTGTGTTTAATATATTAAGAACCCAAGAACGTCCCTGTTAAAATATATACAACAGTCCTGATGTAATGCATCAATACACTATAATGGACCTTGATTGACTCTTGGGTTACTGTTTTATAGTCCAGAGCATTTTTTTCACCTGAAAAACCATGTTTGTTTCATTTTGTGTAGGCTGAACTCTCTGAATGCTTAGAAAGGGATGGTTTCAAGTCCATCATTGAAGCAGTTGGTGCAGACTACAGATAGTGATACCTGCATTTTGTTTCATTCCTCATGAGTGCATTTGTACACCAGATAAAAAGTTCTGCGGCTGTAGAATTTTTCCTATCTATTGATTGGTGTCCATACGTTACTTGGATACTTTTTTTTTTTTTCCCCCTTGGTCTATCCACCACGAAATGTTAAGGAGATTGGTAGAGTTAGGGATGTTTTACCCTGTAAAGTAATTAGGGGACATTTTTTTTGAAATGAGTTAGCAGGATAAGATATCAACTATCGTTATTCTTGCTGTCTGGCAATCCTCGCATTTAATCACAATTATTCTTACACTATTTATTCGATGTGTGAATCAGTATAGAAATATCACGCTGGTTTCCTATTGTTTCACCATTGGACCCTTTGTCATAAGCTTTCTGTTTTCGAAACACCACTTGTTCAGTGATTGGGAGTCTGTTAACAGGCTCGTTGATTCTGCCCTCAAGAACCAGATTCAATGTTCATCTATAAAGTTTGTATTTGACACTGTTTGCATTTGATTCTTTGACTCTACTTGCATCAGATCCAGTACGATAAAAACATATTCAATTTGCTCTTTTAAAAATCACCATCTCATTGGTAATCCACCATCAGACCATCCTCAGTAAGAAATGGATACAACATAATGTTTGATCATTCTTACAAATTAGAAAATTTATTGATCTTCACCTATTCATTGTGGTGATCATCCATCTTTGTGTCAATCGATGTTATCTTTTTGGAATACATTCCTTTCTTTCCTACTTCAATTTCTATTAAGTTGGATGATGATCTATTCGTTGTAAGATCACATATTAGGCTATTAATGTTACTTCTACATATGATACTCATACACAACCATCATTACTATATATTCGCCTAATCTACTCTAGAAGACAAGATCATCCTGATATAAATTCAATATCCGTTCCTTCTTTAACATCAAATTCAACGTCTAATGGTCTTTGGTTTTTCAGTTGCTCTTTGTGAAGGTAAACATCAATGCACTTTTCCTATTTCTTCTTTTGTCTCTTATGTTGACTTGTCTTCCTCTTCTTATTCTTTTGTTACCTCACTTGATTTTTACTCTCTTCCAAAAACTGTTTATGAAACTTTAGCTCATCCTGGCTGGTATCATGTTATGACAAAAAGAGATAAATGCTTTAGATGCTAATGATATGTGATATTTAATGAACTCACTTATAGGAAAGAAGGCTATTATATATAAATGGAAGCTATTAGGATTGACCCTTACAATAGTTAGACATCAAGAATGCTTTCTTACATGGTAGCCTTTAAAAGAAGTGTATATGGAGCAACCACTTGAGTTTCACATTTGGTATCATTCTTCTTATTGTGTATTTGGATGGTATTGTCATTATTGGAAGTAATATTTTGAGCATTTCATCTTTGAAGTCCTTCCTTCATAGTTAGCTTCACACAAAATTTTTGGGAGTTTTGAAGCATGCTTTGAGAGTAAAGATGACAAGAAGAAAAAACATCTTTTTGTCTTAAAACAAGTATGTACTTGATCTATTAGCTGACACTGAAAAGTTGAAAACAAAGTCATACAATGCTCTATTAGTCCATAATTTACAACTTACTAAAGATGGTGGATTGTTTGAATACCCTGAGAAATATAGGAGATTGGTTGGAAGATTGAACGATCTTACATTAACTCACCTTGATATCGCTTATAATAAGTCAGTTTATGTCTTCTCTAACTTTGCTGCCTTAGAACATATCTTATGTTACTTAAGAAAGAGCTCTTGGTTGAAAGATACTGTATAAAAATCATGGACATATTCATTGAGTGCTTTTCGGATGCTGATTGGGGTTCTAAGATTGACTAAAAATCTACTACTAGTTACTATGTCTTTGTTGGAAGAAATTTGATCTCATGGAATAGTAAGAAAACCAAATACAGAACAGGTCAAATTGGAAAGACTAATTACCCCCTCATAACTCTTGCAGATTCATTACTTCCTCTTTCAGAATTCAAATCTTATATAGTTGCTGGGAAGGACCTGTGAACAAAGAACAATGTCTTTGGTGTGTGTGTATTATATATTTACTGTTCTATTCTCCGTCAGTTGTTTGTGCTTTTTTATGCCTGGTTTAGATTCAGGATAATGTTGGTTCTGAATATAGATTATGAACAATTCAATATACCTGGTCCAAGCAATGAACATAGGTATGAATGTGCTTCGGTTGCTCATGCAGGCAGGTACAACTCAAAAACACTACTTACCAACGAAGTATGCCAAATTAGTTTCTTAGTCTGATCGCTTCCTTTTGTTTATTGTTTCTGTTTTGACTTATACTAGTTCTTCGGATTTGTAAAGGCAGCGTTAAGAATGGAGAATCAAACAGGTGCTGGTCAATCAACTTAGGAAATACGTAATAATATTTCTAATGATAGATTAGTATTAAAGCTTCTATCATCACAGAAACCAAAGTGCAAAACTTGTGGATCAACGCCTGAAATTTGACTACCAGTTGTCCTTTACGTTGCCTGTCGTTTTCCATTGATCTGCCCATTTAAAAGTCAGGAAAGTCAAAAGAAAGTGCATGGCAATTGTTGAAATGAAGAAATAATTTATTTAAATTATGTAATTTGTAATATATACTACAGGATTCAACAGAGCACTTCAACATTCTCACTTCATTTCCATTACCAGCAAGAAAGATGACATTACCGATGTTTACATACCACATTGTTCTCTCCCTCCCTCTAGCATTAATCCTTTGGCATTGCCAGAAAGCATCAGCACTTTCTCTTGTCTCCTCTGCCAATTGTCCCAAAGATCAGAGCTTTGCCTTGCTTGGGTTTAAGAACTCATTTTCTTTTGCCAAGGATGCTTCTTTGGATTGCAGAGGATCGTATCCCAAGATGGTTTCCTGGAAAAATGGCACAGATTGTTGCTCATGGGAAGGTATCAATTGTGACCCCATCAGTGGCCAAGTTATTGAAGTTGATCTCAGTTGCAGCTGGATTCAAGGACCAATCCCTTCTAACAGCAGCCTTTTTCACATCCCACGCCTCCAAAGACTCAACCTTGCTTTCAATTATTTCAACCACACCAAGATGCCATCTAAGTTTGGTTGGTTAACAGGTTTGACTCATCTAAACCTGTCTAATACATGGTTTTCTGGTCCAGTTGCATCTGAGATCTCTTACTTGTCTAAACTGATTTCTCTCGACCTCTCACTAAACAATGGGTTGATACTTGAAGCTCCTGATTTCAGCAGACTAGTTCACAACCTAACTAATCTTGTTGAGCTTTATCTTGACTATATTGACATGTCCACTATTGCACCCAGTTCTTTAGTGAACCTTTCTTCTTCCATACAGTCGTTGAGTCTAGACCTCTGTCAACTGAGAGGAAATCTTCCAGAGAAATTGTTTCACCTACCAAATCTTCAGCTGCTCAGTTTATCAGTAAACAGTGAGTTGCAAGGTTCTTTACCACAGTCAAACTGGAGCAGTCCCCTTATGTTCTTGCAACTCGGTGGCACAAAGTTCTCAGGAGAGTTGCCCGATTCAATTGGCAATCTCAAGTCTCTGATGATATTGGATTTTTATAACTGCAATTTCAGGGGATCAATTCCTGCTTCACTTGGGAACCTTGATCAACTCACTGAACTAAACCTTGCAGAAAACAACATGACTGGTGTGATTCCAGATGTTTTTGGTAATATTGGCAACTTATTCCGTCTTGCTTTCACCAATAATAATTTCACTGGTCAACTTCCTTCATCAATCTTCAGCCTCAGAAAACTTTCTCGTTTTGATCCCTCACAAAATAAACTGGAGGGTGACCTTCCAGAGGAGATATGTACTCTTTCTAATCTCACCTATCTCGACTTATCATACAACTCCTTTAGTGGCAAGATACCATCTTGTTTTTTCTCTCTCCCAACTTTATCGACACTTTACCTCAATAATAACAAGCTCGCGGGGGAGCTTGGTGAATTTAAATCCAAGTCTTTGACAGATATAAAGATGAATGATAATATGATTCAGGGCAGGATTCCACCTTCAATCTTCGGATTGAGAAGTCTTACTAATCTCAATCTTCAATCAAATAACTTGAGTGGGACAGTGGAATTGGAGAAATTCTCAGTATTCACAAATCTTTCGGTACTTGATCTTTCTTTTAATAGTCTATCAGTGATAACTGATGTCAGTGGCAACTCAAGCCTGCCAATGTTCTACAGTTTGGGATTGTCAGCTTGCAACATAAGTGAGTTGCCGGACTTCTTGAGAACCCAAAACCAGTTGACAGTTTTGTCTATGTCCCATAATAGAATTCATGGACAAATTCCTGAGTGGCTGTCAACATCCGTGGTGAAGAATTCTTTAAAATCCTTAGTTCTTTCTCACAATTTCCTTACTCGTGTGAATCGATTTCCTCCTACAGTGGAATCTGTTGACCTCAGTTCTAACATGCTTCAGCAGCCATTTCCTGTTCCTCCACAGTCTATGTACATCTTTCTCATCTCTAACAATAAACTATTTGGAGAACTCCCTTCAACTGTCTGCAATATTACTAATCTTATGATTCTTGATGTATCGAACAATAGCATGACCGGCACTATTCCAGAATGTTTGGAAAATTTGAGCAACCAACTCTCTGTGTTGAACTTAGGGAGGAACAGTTTTCACGGTAAATTCCCTGGAAGATTTGGTGAGGAAGCTATACTAAGGAACTTTGACATGAATGGCAATCAGTTTGAAGGACCATTGCCAACATCTTTAGTCAATTGCAAAATGTTGGAAGTCCTCGACATTGGGAACAACTTTGTAAACGACACATTCCCTACTTGGTTGGAGACCCTTCCAAAGCTAGAGGTTTTAGTCTTGAGATCCAATAGATTCCATGGTCCCATAGGAAGTCCCAAAACCAACGCTTCTTTCTCTAGTTTGAGGATCATCGATCTTTCTCATAATGATTTCAGTGGCATCCTTCCAGCAACATATTTTAAGAACTTCCAGGGGATGGTGACAGTCGATGATTCCAACAATGCGCCGGAGTATATGGGGGATGTCTACTACATGGACTCAGTAGCTTTGACAATGAAAGGGATGGAGATGCAACTAGAGAGAATCCTGACCATTTTCACAACCATTGATATGTCAAATAACATGTTTGAAGGCCAAATTCCTGAAGTGGTTGGAGAGCTTCGATCACTCGTCATGCTCAATTTCTCTCATAATAGTCTAACAGGCCACATCCCATCCTCATTGGCAAACTTAACTAAACTCGAGTCGTTGGACCTCTCTTCAAACCAACTTACTGGAAGCATTCCACAGCAACTTTCAGGCCTGAATTTCCTTTCAAAGCTAAATGTTTCATATAACCAGCTTTCAGGAATGATTCCTAAAGGTGGACAATTTGACACCTTTCCAAGCAATTCGTTCGAAGGAAATCTCGGACTATGCGGATTTCCTTTGCCTGAGGAATGTGGGATGACTCCACAAGCTCCTCCATCTGTACCCATTGAGACAGAAGATTCTGACAGTTTATTCGATTGGAAATTTGCACTTATGGGGTATGGATGTGGACTTGTGATTGGACTCTCTATCGGATATATTGTGTTCACAACAGGAAAACCATGGTGGCTTGTGAGAATGGTTGAGAAGCAGCAACAGAAACTGTCAAGAAAGCGTGATAAAGGACGGAGAAGAAGAACAAATTAATTCCCAATTGACAACTGTGTACACCAGTGCAAAGGGCAAAAATAGCTGCATAGGTTCATGTTTCCCATTTTGTTTCACTCTGTTCTGTGTTTGAACTTCGGCTGCACATTTAACATTGTCTTCAGATTTATATACTTCTGAGATCATACATAGAAATTGCCGATCCGACATAGTAAAGGAAGAGTCTTCACTACGCAGTTTATATTGCACCGTATTGTTCTATTCTCCTGAATCTAAATTGAAGCGAAGTAGTCATTGCTCAGTGACTGCGGGTGTGCATATGTCATTATTTACAACAGAAACCTTAAAGATCTCATCTTTTGTTCTATACCGTAGTGTATGTTGCTGTCTCCTTTAGCGGTCTGTCCCTCTGCGTGTTTGGTTGCCGTCCCGAGGACAAAATGTCTCCCCCCGTCTCCAAAACGAAACAAATAACCATCTTCCAAAATTACCCCAACACTCCTCTCTCGGCAGTCAGGTCTAGGGTTCTCTCTCACACGCTGCACTTCTCCTCAACAAAATCGCTCTTCTCTCTCGGCAGTCAAGTCTCTACGCTTCTCTCTCGCACGCTGCCCTTCTTCCCCAACAAGTTCGTCTCGGCAGTCAAGTAACTTTTTTATTTTGTGCTGGAAAAATGTCGCTGCTTCCTTGCTTGACTTTTCTCTGGTTGCACAAATTTGTTGTACATTGTCTTGTTCTTTTCTTTTTCTTGTTTGGGGTCGGAAATGGAGGAGATTTGTGAGAAATGGAGACCTCCGGTCTGTTGGGTCTTGGTATATGTGGGTCTTTCTTTTCCCCCCTTTTTCCTGAGAAATGTCGAGGAACTATGCATCAGACAGTATTACTAACTCATCTTTTCAGAGCTTCTTTTTGAACTTCAGCTCCGTAGTATAGGTTATCCTATAAGTTTGTACATAGATATGAGTTTGTATGCTTGTGGGTAAACTTTTATATGTAAATTAACTTGAAGGACACTGCAGATGTTTCAGTATTGTCGTGGTCTGTGTTAAATAAGTTGGAAAGTCTGTGTTAAATAATCATCTCTGTTCCTTTTGAAGTTTGTCATCGAACGCTGTTGTCAAGACTTCATGCCAATCTGCATATATAGTATTAGGACCTTACAGTTACATGCTTTTTGAAAAAGTTGGACATGCAAATTGCGCTGAAATTTTTCTTAGACAATCTACAATTTATTTATTAGGCTCTTAGTAGAGTTCAAGTTGGCCTTGGTTGCTACAATCTTTCCTTTCTGCTTGATTTAGTTGCCTGGACTGACCTTTAAAAGCAATGAATTGCAGGATAGCAAGTAAAGCAATTAGGAACAACTTCAACAATTACTTAACTAGCTCATTCTTTTTCCAGTGTTGAGACTT
>JAOQMK010000003.1:5825116-5837012 GCA_027564415.1 Erythroxylum macrophyllum
GCACCTTTTAGAGGCACAAGATACCATATTCAAGAGTGGGCAAGAGATGGAAGGGCACCTAGGAACCCAGAAGAGCTTTATAATCAGAGACACTCATCTGCCAGAAATATCATTGAACGTGCATTTGGTTTATTGAAAAAAAGATGGAAAATCCTAAAAAATCCATCTTATGCAGCAGCCACTCATGTGCACATAATTCTTGCTTGCTGCCTTCTACACAACTTTATTAGGTTGCATATGACTTATGATCCAGCAGAGCTTACTCCTCTTGATGCTGAAGATCTGCCAATTGGGGAAGGTTCATCTTTCCCTAGATTTTTTGGTGGTATTGAGACAAGTAATGAATGGAGTCAATGGAGAGAAGATTTAGCTAAGAATATGTTTGATGATTGGAGAAGAAACCATTAAACTGTGAACTTTCATTTAGTTAATGTTATTTTTATTGAATTGAGGGTTTAAATTTGGTTGACTTTCATTGTAACTGAATTGAGGGTTTGTTTTAATTGCTTCTTATATTGTGACTTTCATTGCAACTGAATATGAGAAGACAATTAAATTTCTGTTTATTTGCTTTATTTTTACTTAATTACATGTCTCTTTTAATTCAATATTGTATTCTTTATTTCAAAAAAAGTTTAAATGTATGTTGCTTAATCATTTATGGAAATGGTTCGGGGAATGATATTGCATGGTTTAGGTGCAATGTTAAGAATTTAGACTTTAGATGAAACATAAATATTTGTGACTTTTATGGAGGAGTCAGTTGTTGCTGGTCATCTTTTGTTACTCAAAGATCTCATCTTTTATTCTATAACTGTTAAAGGTAACAGAAACATCTCAAACCAACCAACATAATACAGAAAAGACGAAGAAAATCTTAACAAATTAATGAATCAATTGAAAAAGACTCCTCCTTTGTGGGTCTTCAAGCCTTGGCCAGCTAGATTTCGATGTCGAAGTTGAGCAGTGATCACCTTTACGAGTTATTATAGACAGACCCTAACGATTAAGGCCAAGCCAGGTCTAGACAGAACTTGGGGTCCTGCTGCATATCTTCAGATACCTCCAACACAGACTCGTTGGTGGTGCTGGTGTGAGCTGTAGGCGGCTTTTTCTGAATGGTAGAAGAGACCGCTTTGCCAAAAGAAGAAGAGGGTAAGGTTGAGACAAAAGCCAGATTGGTTTTCTGGGGACGCAGAAGTTCTGATAACAAAAGCACAAGAGAAGCCATTTTAGCAAATCAAACGTCTAGTATGTTGGTGAAGTACAGATTTTTCAAGGCAGAGAGGAAGGTTTTGTTTAAGGTACTTTTATGTGTGTATATATATAGATGGTGTTTGATGAGTGCCAGAATCATAACCGAGTAGCCGTTGTTTTAGATGCGGTCGAAGATGGTTTATCAATCACTGAAAACAGGGGAGGGGTTTTCTGTTTTCTTTGTGATCTTTTACCTTGTTTTGGTTTTAATTAGGAAGGATTAGGTAATCAGAACCGTAAACAAAACAATGGGCCAATCTATAAAATATATAATTGAAATTTTAATAATGTTTTAAGAATAATTTAGTAAAATTTAATAAAATATTTTTAAAATAAATGAAATAATAGGAGAATTCTGTTTTTTTTTTAAACAATAAAATTAGTAAAGAAACAATCTACGGTGAGCGTAAAGAACTAAAAGTTCAGGGAGGGTTCATCATGAAGAGCACATCAAGCTAGTTATGAATTATATATCAGCAGAGATCACTTACATTTGCTGAAACAAACTCAATCATTACCGACTCGCTAAAACACTGGTCAGGAAATTAAAATGAAAAATCCAAGAAAATGAAGGGAACTGAACCGAAAGACAAAGTGAAAGAGAAGTGTACAAGTACCATGACAAGCTGCTTCCTATGGCTGAAAAGGAAGAGACAAGCGAGCAGAGTGGGAGTGTGCAAGAGGTGGCTTATTTACCATTGCTGTTGGCCTACTACTCACATGCTTAGCTGTTGAATTCACTACCCTTTGTCCTTCTAAACCCCCACATTTCATCGGTTGTGGCCCTACGCTCACCGCCTTCTCACATCGACAGCTCAACAACCCTCCATTAATCATCCCTCCCTTTGCTCTCTTCCCTCCGCCTCCGCCGCCGTTCTTTTCTGCCTCACGCCGGTGCCGCATTGCTGATGTTTCAACGTCTACAGCCGCTTCTGATGCTGTCCCTGAGAAGTTTGTTACACTTGCTCTATCGAACCCTTCAGCTGTTGTCACGCTCCAGTCAATACTTGCTTCACTTGGCTCGTAACATTCGGTTGCTGCAACTGATGGTGTCATTGGTTCGTCTAGACTCCTACAGTACAAGCTTCCTCCATTTGTAACAGTTAATCTCCTTGCATTGAAGTTGGAAGCCTCGTCAAGTGAGTCCCTTCGGTTAATGCTGTACATAGGGTGATTGGACGTGGTTTGTGTGGAGAAGCTCTCGATCTCAAACAAGTCTGAGCTCGCATCACTGGCCATGTCATCGTCGGTGGCACTTATTATCCGTGACGTGGGACTCGCGGGAAATGTGAAACTCTGCCGTCTGTGAAGCTCCGTTGTTGATGTTGGCTTGGTTGAAACAGGATCTTCAGTTGGTCGGAAAATTTCCAACGAATCCCGAGGTGGATCTTCAAGTGAGGGGTTGAAGTGAATAGCATTAGTGGCAGATAAGCTATTACTGAGCAGTGGAGGTCTGACGAGAGTTGTTGTTTGGGTCAATATAGGAAAGGTGAACCCACTAGTAGTAACATTACCATCAGTGAAGGGCCTTCCTGTTCCTGGGGCCAATACTTGATGATTGGAAGAAAAACTACGACCGTGCTCTGCTGAAATTCTAAGAGTATTAGAAACTGGTTCCCGGTTTTCGAGCCAATGATCTGGGGTGATCAAATTGATGACTCTTTCATTGCCACTTTCAACACACTCTCGACCCCATTTGGATGATGGGACCACAACAGTAGCATCGTAGTTATGGCCATTACCTGCAGGAATCTGTTTCTTGGGATCCGAAGACACTTTGGACATGTGACTCAGACGAGATGGTGTTCTGGGTTCCGATTGTTTGTCCTCTACTTGGACAGATTTCTTACCTGAGCAAGGACATCTTGTCCGAAGAAGCCATTTTGTTGCAGACATTCTTTTCTTGTCATGATCCCCTGGAGAAGGACTTCGCATGGACACTGCAATAGCGCCTGGTGGATTAGACAACAACCCCGTCTGGCTGTTCCAACTAGCCTCCGAGGAAGCTGTTGGAGTGGCGTGAAAGGATCGAGCTCTGTAGTTCCGACCATATCCATCAACTGACGATGAAGCAGAGGAAAACCTTGGGACTGAAGAATAATCATAGCTCTCGGAAATGCGTCCAAGATTAACATGATGGACATGAACTGGAGATACCCTTTTGATTGATCTGGGGTCACCAGCACTACCACTTTCGTTGAAGTACTTCTGCGCATCAAAGATGCTTATCTCTGAATCATCAGCTTGGTTGTTGAGCTCTTCAGGTTTGAGATAAGCAGAGAAAGATGCGTCACTGACAGTAGTCTTCTTTGGAAAGGGGGTGTAAGTAGGGGAAGGTTCAACTCTATCAAACAAGATCGGCTTCTGATGAGATAACCCTCCAGCTATAGTTTTCATTTTCATCACTGTCGATCTTTCCATCTCTTTTTGTGTATATGTTGAGAGGATTGAGAAAGAAGTATATGAGTTGCGTGCTTCTGAAATCCCTCGAGTAGATGTATATATGTAGAACAGTTTTGTCCTAAAATCCATGAATGCTCATGATAGCTGTAAAAGTTACGAGCTTAGTTGAGGAATTTGACTGTCGTAAGCTTTTCCTTCTAGCGTGATTAGCTTGGTTTTAGGACAAAAGGCCAGCCCATCTAGCACCAACCATGGGCATAAAATGTCCAGAAACAAAAAGCATGTCATGTTAGTACGAAAGTATTGGTCTACCCTACATGCACAAGTTCCCAGATCAATCAACAGACTTTCGAGATGGGTATGGCCACCAGGTGAAGGAGGGCCTTTCTAATTCTAGCTATACGTTTTACAACTTACAAGAATGTGCTTGCTGCTCAATCAAAACCTTCTTCTTCCACACACGGACCCCAGTTGTATCCACGTTCACATTCCTATCCTACTGTTTTCTATTGTCACTTCCGATGTTGCCTCCCCAGCGACAACGAAATCGCCACCAAGTGATAGAGTGGCCACATGATCCAGGCCAAATCAATCAGATCTATTTCATATAGAGTTATTCCAGTTTTGGAGTCTAAGAAGTATAGGCATAGGCATAGGCATATGCATATGCATATGCATTGGTGAAAAGAAGTTACAGAAGTTGATCAATAAACACCTCGACTCTGTAAAGACTTCTGTAGATAGATTGCTAGTACAGTGTTTCAGGATTGGTGAATCTAAAGCTAAAATGTTACTACAAGAAAGTAGGTTAATTCCTTTTAACATGAAAGGGTAGAAACAATCCACTTTCGACAAAAAGAATACAATAAGCTTCCTAATATACTGGAAAGAGAGACAGTGAAACTCTTTAACTGAAAGCATGGATTTACAATTCATGCGTTAAAAATTAAAATGACGAATAAACATCAAAAAGGAAATGACTTATAACAATGATTTATAATTTAATGTTTGAAAGTTTCAAGTTAAAATACTAATTTTCTTATATATAAATCACTCTTTCTCCTAATAAAAAAATAACTACAAAAAACCATATCATATTAGAAAATAAAATAAAAATTCTTATTCAAGCAAAATATTCAAATTAATATGTGCTGCTTCCATGCAATAAATAAAATTGACTTGTATAAAACATTTGTATAAAGAGCCCATAATCAAACAAAAAATTTGATCTAACAAGATATTAAATTATAAAAAGGTACTCAAAAAGAGTGTTAAATGACTAACAAAATCTATATAAAAAAGTGAACAATAAAATAGAGTGATTTAATAAATTATTCATAACCTAATAAAAAAATAGAGTAATTATATATAATAAATTAATATCAAAAACAGTTTCTCTATCAATTAGAAGTAAAATTCCATACTTTTGAACCTCTCCTACCTCTTAATTAGTGAAACTTGAGTTTCACTAGATTGTTGTTGTTGTATATATGATAAATTATTCATTAACTAATGTCTTAAGATTTTAGGCTAGAAAATTTTTTATGTATAAATGACCCCCTAAATTAAAAATTTTCATAAATAGGCTCTTGTTTAAGCAATGATAGCAGTGACCGAGTTTTCTAAGCCACCATAAAAATCTTCTGTTAACTAGAAGGATCACCATTTTCCAGCGATTTCTTCAACTGTTTGGAGACATGTTGTTCTTAGCAAGTTGCATGTTTTACAATGAACTATTGACATTATCAGCAATAAGTTTTGCGCATACAAAATTAAATTAGCACTCTATTTTCAAGTTCTAATGGTCAGTCGAACAAGACAGACTACTTTAATCAGAAAAAGGTAATCACAAAAGAATAATTGCCTTGAGGGACATAGGAAATCCAAACGATATCCAGGGGAAACAATAATGAAGACAATGATAAGATGAGTTCAAAGGCCAATAGTAATACAGTTGCCTTGGTATATTCTGGAAAGGGGATGAAATATAGAATAGCAAGGCAGTAGGAAAAACTACATAACAAATGCCAATAAAAGATAGAAAAAAAAAAAGTTAATTTAGTATATCGACCAGAAAGACAGATTGGAATCCTTCAATCTGAGGTTACAATTCGTTCAATAGGCTCTTGTTCAAGCAATGATAGTTATGACCGAGTTTTCAAAGACACCTTAAAAATCTTCGTTAACTAGAAGTATTGTCATTTCCAGGAATTCCTTCAACTTATCAGAGAGTTTTTTTTTTCTCAACCAAGTGGCATGCCTTACAATGAACTACTGGAATTTTCATAAGTTTGAGTACACAAACTCAAAGATAAATCTGCACATGTATTCTAATCACTCCAATTTTCAAGTTCTAACTTCTAAGGGCTAGTCAAACAAGACAGATTTAGTGTTTAATCAGAAACGAAGACAATCACCAAAGGATTTTGTATATGTTTCACTCGATATCCTAATTGCTATCCTATTGAAACAATATGAAGACTGCGACAAGACGAGTTCTTAGGCTAAATGTTATGCAGTAGCCTTGAAATTATTCTGGTAAAAGAGAAGGGAAGGAAGTACAAAACAGCAAGACAATAGGAAAAACTCATTGTATAGAGAAAGCAAAAATGAAACTTGATTTGGTCTATCATACAGATACAGGCAACAAGAAGGCCAATCACAAGAACCTAAACCACAGCTCCCTACTCATGCATTGTCCAATCATTCCAAACAAAAAAATTTCCAGCCCGATAATAACCCAGAAAATAGCAAATGTGAACATCACCCCTCAGCAAACACTACTTCTGAGAACATTTTGTAAATAAAAAGAAGAAAGCAAAAGTAAGAGCCTTCACAAGGTCTATGATGCGGGTGACAACTGTTTCAATTTTGCCTGTAGAACTATCCCTGCTTCATCTGCTACATTCTTCTTTTTGGAAGCAAGCTGCAATTGAAATTTACAGGAATCATAACTAAACAATCACACCAAGACGATGCAGCTCAAAATTATATATGGTAAGAAACAGAAGAGTTAGCATTCTTCTCTTTTCTTAAATTCCCTTCTATTTTTTGTCTCTTAATTCATACGTAAATAATAACATTAATAATAAGAAGCTGACCTCGAAAAGCTGATCAAAATTAGATTTTAGGAGATTGATCTTGCGGTCGCAATAATCTTTGCCTTGGGACATAGTTTTCTCAACGAAATAGCCAGTTCCGATATCGATGAGGACGTTATCAGAATCATCGAGTATTCCAGGAACGTAGAGAGAGGCCGTGAGTGGAACCAACATTTTGTGCCCTAGAATTCCCAAACAAAAAATAGTTTTTAAGTTATCCAAATTGCTATGAAGCGTGTTATCAGATAGAGAATTGCTAATTAATCAATTAGAGACCTTGAGGGCGGAGGGAGAGATCTTGAAGAGCAGTGGCAGCGATCTGAAGACGGGAAGTAGCAGTGCGGATGTTGTTGAGACTATCTTGCAAGAGATTGACTTCTATATCGGCTTGTTCTTTCAGGACTTTTAATTCTTCTATACTCATCTTCTCCATCTCCGTTGCCGCCGCAGCCGTCGAACTCGCGGCTCCGCCTTTCAACGATGCCATCCCCTTCTTCTTCGTCGTTTGTTTAGGAGATACTATGGGTGTCTGACTGTCTGTCTCACTTTCTCTTCCTCGTTGCCTGCGCGGGTAGGGCCGGTAGGCGTAGCTAAAAAACCTAAATCGACTTTTATAAATTAATTAATATGCTATCATGTTTTCAACAAGTCAGCTCGCCCCTATAGCTCAGTGGTAGAGCGTCAGTCTTGTAAACTGAAGGTCTGTAGTTCGATCCTGCATGGGGGCAACGAGTATAAAGAGTATTTTTCAAACCACTTGTTTCTTTTTACTTTTAATCCTAAAGCAATTAGAGTATATAATTATTCACATTCTTCATTCCTAAATACCAATTATATTGGGATAAGATCTTCTGCATCCATAACCATGTACCAATCTTATTCTATACGATCCATCCCCAATCCTGTTTTATGCGATCTTATCCACACATTTTCTAGTTCTCATATATTTATGTAAATGGGATCGTATGGAACGGGATTATAGATACAAAGGATTTGATATAATTATATTTTAGTTTAATTATCCTAATCAATCATAAGAAAGCACTTCTTAATGAACTATCCACTCTGCTTTCAACATCAAGGGCCTCGGCCTACTAAAGATGGGCCCCTAAGAGCCTTGGGTAGAATTGAAAATCTTGAGACAAAAATTATCATTTTTTTCATTATTTTAAATAAAAATTAAAGATTTTATTTTAAAATATTAAATCATAATTAAGTAAGCAAATCATGAGAAATGATAGTAAGAAAAAGAAAGGATGAAAGGACAGATGACTCAGCTCAAAGTAGAGATTAAGCTTTGGATAATCAAAGTTCATTTTGATGGATAGGGGATTGGAGGCTGTCCAAGTCCAACATAGTAAGACCAAACTAGACTAGAGACATTCAAAGTTGTAGGACCTACCCTCACTCGCTCACCCTCAAATTCAATTATTGGATCTTTGACCTTTCTCATGTTGCCTTTATATGTTACACTCGACCTACTCCAACTTTAACCTCCCTCATTATTGTTCACACATTCCACTAAATTGCTTATCATAATACATAATTTTTTAGACCTTTTTGCTTACTGACTACTACTACTCAATACACCAACTATAGTTTTGGATAAAACTAAAGCATGAACACAAGAGAAACCACAGAATCTTTCAGACGCAGTCTATTGGCATATACAGCTAGCAACTATTGGACTGCCAGGCCAGAAACACCCACACCTTGCACTGCAATAGAGACAGACGGTAGTAGTTCATCTGCTGTTTCTATAAAGACATCAAACATCTTCTGGTTCTGTACCCTTTTTATCTATAAGTAGTTGACGTACTCAATTTCAGCCACAAGTTAAAATCAACCAAGGAATACAAAACCCAAGTGAAAGTGAAAGATAAAGATGCCCATGTAAAACATTGGATTTGTAATTCAGAGAATTTACCATAATGGCTCAAATGCAGATCAATTAGGTTATGACAGGAGAGGAAACCGAGAGAAGTTGAACTAAACAACATAAATGAGATTACCAATAGCAGGACAGAGTAAGTTCATGTGTACAATCAATAAAAAGGAAATGGCACACAAAGTGGGGAGAGTCAGCAACAATTTCAATTGAGAAAGCAAATGGGTTTCTTATTCACACAACAAGGCAACCCAGAATATGCAATCCACTTACATATATGGCACACAAATTATTTTCTTGCTGATTAATCTAAGAAATGATTACGAATACCAAAGAAATTTTTTTTTTCCAAAACAGAGGTCTTATTGAGAGGCACCAGAGCTTTTCCCAGACACCAGTCTCCTTTGAGATTGTTACACACACCAACAAAGACCCTGAACGTGGAAGATGAGAGCAACAAACATTCTGAAAGCACAGGGCGGACTTCTAAGCCAGGCATTGATGAACCATCTCAATTGTATACCTTACAATCATCGTTATAGCAGAAGCTATAGGAAATTTGTTCACCGCCACTTATGGCAACAAGTAATACAAGAAATTTGCATGAAATCCCAGTACCAGATATCATCCATTGAGAAGATAAACCTTGAGTAGAATCACACATGTCAAGCCCCAGTTTCAAGTAGATTGATTGCTGCAAGATTAAAGCAAAAATCCACCAACCATGATAACGCTTCAAACTCATATTCGCTAAGGGCTGAGTAATACCAGGTTAGAGGAAGCCTTGTGACTTCCCACTTCCAAAGAATGACTTGAAATTCTTAGAGCAATCCAACTTCCCACAATTAAGAGCACCAGAAATTAGCGGAATTGCTCAGAAATCCTCAAATTCGTGAGCAGATAACTGGCAATTTCAGCCCACCAAATAAGAATTCACAAACCACAATTCTTCACTCCCTCTCATCTTCCAACAAAAACCCCCCAAAAAACCTAAACAATCTGACCCTAAAACAAAACTCTAAACTATCCTCCAACAAGCTCCTAAAAGAACCCCCAGTTGAATCCATCCACTCATTCATTACTTGAACTCTCCAAACCCTAAAGAGCCCTAGAGTCACTAATGTTCCACTATCCATCATCATCTTCACACAACAATCAGAACAAGCAACAGTTCTACATCACCATACACGTAAGTTTTATATATATATGTATATAACACATAAATATATATACCACACACGACATAAACACCACCACTCCACCATCACCTCACATAATTCGCCTCCAAACTTCAACGCGGATCCTCCTCTCTCCGACCCGAACTACCCGGCCCGCTCGACAATGATGCTAGCAAGTTCAAATGGCCCGGGAGGTAATTTCCCACCCGCGCTGCCGACGCTTCGCCCATCGCCGCTGCCGCCGCCGCCGCCGCCGCAGCAGCAGCATGCTGCTGCTGTTGAATAAACAACGATGAGTGCTGCGTTGTCGGCTGCACTACCATTTCGGACGGAGTCGCCGCCGCGAAGCCCCAGAAATCGGGTCTAGCAGGCACCGCCCAGAACCCTCCGGCGGTGGCCGAAGTGACAAGCGACCCCACGGTGGGGCCCATGGAAATCCCGCTGTCCTCCTTACCGGGGCAGCCATCTTCGTCCGGCCGTACTCGCTTCCTAAGGATAAAAGGTGCGGGTCCTAACAATGGTTTGTGGTCCATGGAGGCGGAGTTGGTGGAGGAGGATAGCGCGGAGGTGATAGAATTGGAGTTGCCTCTAACGGAGACGGATACGGTGGAGAAGCTGGCGGGAGTGGTGCCAGTGCCGGTGGCGGCAATAATGGAAGGCTCCGCTTGGCGGAGGAGCCACTCGATGGTTTGGCCGTCAGACTTGTGGCCAAGCTCTCGAGTCAGCTGGAAGACACGTGCGGCGCATATGATTGGCATGCGGATTCTGCGTCCACGCCCGTCGACTTTGCTGTGACGATCCTTAGACGGCGGTTTCTTGACGGCTAAAGCTCCGTTAGTTGCACCGGTCGTGCCTTGTTGAAGTTGCTGTTGTTGTCTAATGATAGCGCCGCCGTTATTGGGACCGCTATCTGAATTGGACATACTGTAGGGATCAAATTGAAAAAAAATAATAATATAGGAAGTGAGAGAGAGAGAGAGAGAGGAGGAGATGTATTGGTATATGCTTGTGGGCTTGGCTAAGCTAAGAGTAACAGATAGAAGGAAATTAGAAATAGTAGTAGAGAGAGGGGGAGACAGTGGAGGGTTTTCGGGTTTTGGGTTTGGGTTCGGTTTCGGTTTCTGGGTTTTGGGGTTAAGATCAGAGTTAGAGAGGGGGGAGGGAGCAGAGAACTAATGATTGAGAGGCAGGAGCTGGTGGAGACAGGAGGAGGGCACATGGGCGGTGGGTCCCACTTTACTTCCCCATACAGCTCAGACTCCTCTTCCTACTACTTGTATGTTTCTTTCACTATTTCTCCACGCGCTTTTTACTTTACATTTTTTAAATCTTTTGTATTTAGTTTTTCACTCTAATTATTATTATTATCATTCTAATTAAAAATTCCAATGACTTATTTAAGTGTAAACGGTAAATTTCATTTTAGTTAAAGAGAAATAAACTACATGTTTAAGTCATAAAAACAAACATTCTTCAACGATGAATCATAAGTTCGTCAACTTATCATAAGTTCTCTTATATTTGGTATCATGTCAACGGGTCTTCTTTTATTGTATTCTACACAAAATTTTCAAAGAATGTTTGATCTTTAATAGTAATGTTTTACTTTCAATTATCATATGTTAAATTTTTTTACAAGTGATAAAGTCAATAATTGAAAAATATATCTATGATTCGAGCAGTTCAATCATAAATTTTTTACATCATTTAATTTTTTTGTTCGATTTTTAATTTTTTAATTCGATTTATTTTAATATCTTTTATCGTTCAGAACTAATCAATTTATTAATTAATCGGTCAATTTTCGTTAATTAACCTATGATATTTTGATGGTAAATTTTGAAGCAATTGGTAAAGTTATTTCTTGTGATCACAAGATTACAAGTTAAAATCACGGAAACAATCTTTTTGTAAAAATACAAATCATTCTCTTTAAATTCCGTAAAGTAAAGATCCTTATATATTAGGAACTTTTTTTATATAATGTGGGGGTCGTTTGGTTCTACTTCTGTTTTTCTGTTGTAGTTTTCGGTTTCCGTTTTCGATTTTTTTGTTTCTGTTTTTCTTTC
>JAOQMK010000003.1:5960530-5972773 GCA_027564415.1 Erythroxylum macrophyllum
ATAAGTAAAAGCAGTCCAGTTTAGCACTTATACATCTTCAATGTGCCTAATGATATGAGTTACTCTTCCTAAAATTTCATAAATCTATTTTGTAGTTTGTATCATATGAAAAATTTAGAATTTAAAGTAGAATAGACATGACTATGTTCTTGATGTACAGAAATATAGTACTATCTATATTGGGTTATATTACTATTAATGGAAATGAATAAAAGTAAAATACTCTTGAAGAACTTTCATCAAATAGTTACGAAACTTTGATGAGGGAAGCGACGTTAAAGGTCGTTAGGAAGAAGCCAACCTATATACAAATAATAAAGACAAACAGTAAACCATCTTTGAAACATAACCATAAACACAACCCAGACATCAAATGCATAATTAAGAACTCACAATAAACACCTAAAGGTATAAGTTAAACTTAGCACAACTTCGTTAATAAAAATAGAACAAAAGAACAATACCAATTCAGTTAATGATGGTTCTCTGACAGTGATGATCACAATACAGAACCTAAACAGAAGAGAGGAGGCATTGGTTTACAGGATGGAGGATTTTGAGAAATGTTGACGACTTGAATGAGAATGGAGGAGCCTTTTATTATGCTTATGATTGAAAACCTAATACAAAACGACATTGTTTTTCTTGTTTACTGTATTTGTTTGGAAGTACTATTAATTAATTTGCTATAATCTATTGTATTTGGTCGACAAACGTCAGATATAACGACTTATACATGGTTGGACTAATAAGGTTAATGGTATATGAAGGGAACAAGAATGATGTTGTCATGTTCACTAAACATTGATTCATTTGGTAATAATGAAATGTGGTTTGCATTTCCTATTAATTCAACTAATAAAAAAATAAGATACTAATTTAAAAAAGTTTCCATTTTAATTTTATTTATCTACCAAATTAAAATTAAAGATTAGTCATTCCCAAAAATTAAGCAAATGAAGAACAATTGCATATATAAGTGAGGAGATAAAATTTTCATTTTGTATGATGTATTAGGAATGCCTCATATATATTAATCAATTAAGAAAATTAAGAAAGTAAAGAGATTGCTTCGGTTTTGGCGACGATGTAGAAATTTGGTAGCAAATTGTCTACCACTTGCGGCTAAGTGTGGTGGTTGGTAGTAGAAATGGTCTTCTGCGACTAAACATACTCTGTCGCAAAAACCCTCGGATATTTAAATTAAATGTATCTTTTTATACAAATAATAAGGTTAATGGTAGATTAAGGGCTAAAGGGTATATGTTGTCATGTTAGTGATGAATTTGGTAAAAATGAAATATGGTTTGCATTCCTTATTAATTCAACTAATAACAAAAAGAAGATACTAATTTTTAAAATTTTTCTAATTTTATTTTGTTTATCTAACAAATTAAAATTAAAGATTAGTAATTCCCAAAAATGAAGCAAATCAAGAATAATTGCATATATAAGTGCAGAAGACAAAATTTTGATTTTGTTATTTGTAATAGGAATACCTCATATATATTAATCAACTAAGAAAATTAAGAATGTAAAGAAAATGATTGGGTTTTGGCGACGTTGTGTATAATTGGTAGCGAATTGTCTACCATTGGCGACCATAGTTTTGTTCGTCGCAAAAGGTGAACAAGTTTTAAAAAAAGACGATATGGTTTTACCCACGTTTGTTTTAACAAATGCGGGAGCTTTTCCCTCCCTCCCATTTTCACCAAAACTTTGCTATTGAAGCTCAACCGACCCTCTTCTCTTCATCTGCCTTCTGTCCTCCTTCTTTTGTATCTCAAATATTGTACTCTTCATCTACCTTCTCACCTTTTGCTTATTCTTCGACCTCTTTGAGTTCTCCCACCGTTTCCCATTGTCAAAGGTGAGTCCAGTTGTTTATGTCATTTGTTAACCAATGTGAAACCCCTAACTGTGTTCATCTTTTTTTGTGTTTCATGTTCAATGTTTGCGTTAGCTGGTGATTGTGTATAGGGTTTTTTGCAGATTATGTCTTCCTCTGTTTGATTGGAGTCAAAACTGAAATTTCTGTGGCATCTTTAGGTAAATTCTCCCTGCCCACCACATGTTCGACAAAAGCCCTCTGTTGTATTTTGTCGCCCTCCTTATGCCATGGTTTACATATTCCTTGTCAAGGTTTGAAGGAAGCTCTTAGATGGTACAGAGAGATTATTTCGTACTTAAAATTGTCAGGTGTTACAATCTTCTCTATTCTTATTGTCCCTATAGTCTGTGATTGCTTTTAGTGCTTCCTTTAGCCATTTACCATGATTGCAGAACAAGGAATGACCTCAAAAAAGGCCCTGAAAGTTTATGATCTCAATTCATTTATAAAAGAATTTGAACCTCTTAGAAAATAAGTTATCTTCTTTTATTGTACAGCTAGATAGATAAAAGTTGGATGTCTCATCGAAAATGGTCAACTGAATACGTAGAAGGAGTTAAGAGTTGGATGTCCATGCATCGATTGCTTAAATGTCAACTTACAAAGTCAAGATGTGGTATATAATCACTTGCTAATCCGAGGCATAGATAAATTCTATACTCCATGGCTTTATCATGGTGAAAGTAAGGAAGCAAGTTGTAGTAGAAGTGGTGGTATGTATTATGATGACAGTAAAAAGAATGATGTAGATGATTGTGATGTGAATGATGATGGTAATGATGGGATTGACAAGAGACGATTGTCATAATTACATGGAGACTATAAATGAAACAAGAATGCCTAACATAATTGGTAGTATTACAGAAGATAATTTTGGGAAGTTGTTGAAAGATGCTCAATAACAATTATATTCGGGGTGCTCAAATTTCTCACAACTATCATTTGTTGTGAAGTTGTTGCATTTGAAGGTTTATAATAAATGGAGTAGCAAGTCCTTTGACATTTTAATTGACTTATTGATCGATGCATTACCTATTGGACACAAGTTGTCGGAATCTTACTATGATGCAAAGAAACTATTACGGGACCTTGAATTGGGATATATTTCAATTCATGCTTGTAAGTATGATTGTGTTGTTTTTTGGAAGGAAAGTAAAGATCTACAAGAGTGTCCTATTTGTGGTACATCAAGGTGGCAGGTGGATGATGGGAGAGGGAAAAAGATATCGAATAAAATCCTTCGATGTTTCCTTAGTAAACCACGATTACAAAGATTTTTTTATGTCAACAAAAACAACCATAGATATGAGGTGGCATAAAGAGAAACACATCGATGATAACATTATGCGTCATCCAGTAGACTCAATGACATGGAAAGAAATTGATAGAAAGTTTCCATGATTTGCACAAGATTGTTGTAATGTTCAAACTGGATTGGCCTCAGATGGATTTAATCCTTTCGATAATATGAGTACTTCACATAGCATGTGGACAGTGATTCTAGTCCCATACAAATTACCTTCAAAGAAGTGTATGAAGAAGTCTTTTATGTTGTTGTCTTTGCTTATTCTAGGACCTACTGCTCCTGGTAAGGACATTGATGTATACATGTAACCATTAATTGATGACTTAAATGATCTATAGGAATTTGGATTACAAACTTTTGATGTTGTTGAAGGCTAAACATTTGTAATGCATGCTGTTGTTTTGTGGACTATAAATGATTTCCCAACTTATGGGAATTTGTCTGGGTGGAGCACTAAAGGGTATATGGCTTGTACTATGTGTAACCATCAAACATATTCAATGAGGATACGAAGCAAAATATGTTATAGGGTCATTGTCATTATTTGGAACATGGGCATAGATGGCGAAGAAGTAAACTGTTTAATGACATAGTAGAAATGGGTGAAGCTCCGATGCAGCTGTTCGGTGATGATATTGTTTACTAGCTATCACATTTGGGTGACATTACACCTAGCAAACACCCAAGTAATAGAAAGCGAAAGATAAATGATGTCGAACTGAAATGGACAAAAAAAACATAATTTTCAACTTGCCATATTGGAAGGCATTACTATTGAGGCACAATCTTGTTGTCTTGCATATTAAGAAAAACATTTGTGACTCCATTTTAGGGACTATTATGGGAATTGATGGGAAATCCAAAGACATAATTAAGGCTAAACTTGACTTAGAAGACATGAATATTAGAAAGGACTTGCATTTGAAAAGAAGAGATGATGGGTCAAACGTTATTCCCCTGCTTGTTACAATATATCAAAAAGTGAGAAACAATTAATTTGTCAGTTCCTCCAATTAGTCAAATTTTCTAACGGGTATGCATCAATTGTAGGTCGTTGTGTGAATGTTAAAGAGGGAAAAGCTTCAAGGTTGAAAAGTCATGATTATCATGTACTTTTGCAATGATTATTTCTTATTAGAATACATGGACGTTTGCCGAAGGACGTGTCGGTTATTTTGGGTCAATTAGGAGAGTTTTTTAAGCAATTATGTCGTAAGACACTTAAAGTTGGAGAGCTTGATAAAATGGAAAAAGACATATCATTGATTCTATGTAAGCTTGAACTATTATCCCCCCATCGTTTTTTAATGTTATGGTTCATTTGGTAATTTACTTACCATATGAAGTAAAACTTTATGGACCGGTTCAATTTTGATGGATGTTTCCGATTGAAAGGTAATTCATATTAAATTCAAAAATTTTCTATGTTATTTGTTTGTAACAATTCCTAAGTTCATAACTGATTATGTTCATGTTTTTATATTCTCTTAAACGTTATGTACATAATAGAGCTCGACCAGAAGGGTCTATTGTAGAGGCTTATATAGCAAATAAATGCTTGACTTTTTGTTCAATATACTTAACTGATGTGGAGACAAGATTTAATAGACCAGAACGTAACTTTGATTTTCATGACAACGGTGGGTTGTCTATTTTCTCCCAAAAAGTTAGGCCACTTGGTGTGGGTAAATATATGGAGTTAACTAAAGACGAATTTGAAATCGCCCATTGGTATGTTTTGAACAATTGCGAGAAAGTTGATACATACATAGAGTACGTATATTCCTTTTCATTCAAACAATCATATTACAATTTTGTTCATTCATTATGAGATCTTATTGTCATTGTCTTTTTCAAACAGAGAGCACAAAGAGACAATTCGCAGCAAAGGGATTATTAATGTTGAAGAAAGACATAGGCAAAAGTTTGTATCATGATTTAGAAATCGAGTAAGTTTCATATTGATTACATATTATGAAAATATGAGAATATGTCTCATCCTCATATTTGTTTTCAATTTGTCGTACAGATGATACAATTACATAACCGTAACTTGCAAAAAGCAACAACAACATTATATAGTTTGGCATATGGGCCTCATATTTGTGGGAAAATACACAGTTTGCATTGTTAATAGGGTGAGATTTCATATACAAGATCGAGATAGTCGAGTTAGAAGTCAAAATTGTGAGGTTGTCGCTGAAGGATGTCATGACGACGATTTCATTGACTTCTACAGTGTCATATGTGAAATAATAGAGTTGCATTACATCAAGGATAAGAAGATTGTTCTACTTAAATGCAAATGGTTTGATCTAATTGACATGAAAATGAACGGGCATATTACTAGCATAAGTGTTAGTAAGACATGGTATGATAATGATCCTTTTGTCATTGTAAGTCAAGTCAAACAAGTTTTCTACATCAACATATTGCGTAACAATTGGAAGGTTGTTCAAAAGTTTCAACAAATAAATTTCTTTGATTTTTATGAAAGGAATATTGGTCAATTGGATGAGGATGCAAATGAAGTCTATCAAGAAATTGGATTGGAGTTCAACAACGAAGGCATTCTGGTAGAAGACGCAGATATATCATCATTCCATAGGAGAGATGTCGATCCCAACATAGTTCAAGTAGATGAAGTCCAAGCCCATCTTATCTTACAAATAGATGAAGACTATACGCAGGATGACTTAAATGACAATGACAATACTTTGCTTAAATATATTATTGATGAAGAATCCAATGATAATGTACTTAATGATGATGATTTTCAAAATCTTGATCATGATGATTGAATGTAAATAAATTGTTTATATTATTTGAAATGTTATGTTCATAATTGCCTTATGTTTGTTGATGTTTTACTTATTTCAATTTACGATGACTAGATGCAGATTTTTAATGTTTCACTTATGTTTATACGAAATGTTATGCCGAATGTTTAGTATTTGACTACTAATCTCCTTATATTCATGTGGAATATTGATGTTTGAGTTAAGATTATGTGTTATCTTCATATTTCGTTTTAGTTTTTTAATGTAATGGCACCAGGTAGAAACAAGGGAAAGAGGGTGGCAACGATCGAAGAACTTCCTCCCCCACAACAACTAACTTAATCCGACCCCATCGTTCAACAACCAACAATTGCATCCTCAAATGAATACAGTCATCAACAACCTTTACGAACATTGTCTATTAGTACTAAGGGATCTTCAGGTTTTTTATCGTTAACCAAATATATTTACATTAATGTTGAAATTACTCATTACAAGTTTAATGTGTTTTTCTTATTATGATTTTTTTTCAGGTTCCAATACTGGCATTAGAAAATGAGGTAGAGGCGTCACAAAAGGAGTTGAGTTGCAACGGATGAATGTTGCAATAAACAACAAGTTGTCCGTGACCATTGACCTCATGTAACGTCACCCTCTGGATAAGATCCAATATGTAAAATTGTCCAGTGAGTTGGGCGTCATTGTGAGGAATCAATTGCCTTGTCTTCAGCATGCTAGGCAGTTGAAAGAAGACAACTTGCTCCAAAATACTTTGGACAAAGTTTTAGTAATATTTCAATTCATTTGATTATATGTATTGCGATGTTACTTATAAAAAATAGTAAGTTAACTTATACGTGTTCTTCACAGATGAAGCTCAATATCGTTGATATCGACAAGCCTGAGGTTTCCAGCTGTGTTAGTTCACTATTAAAACAAAGGGCGAAGGATTATCGAAATAGACTTCATAAATATTACTAGTCTTTCTCTTTCGATGAAGAGGCAAGGAGACATGTTCTAAAACGGGTGACTTCAAAAAATTGGAGTGTCATGTGTGATTATCGGGCCTCTGCGAAGGTTCAGGTTTGTTTTATTTCTCTTCATATTTTCTTCCATTATTTTTTTTATACATTTCATGACTACTTCTCTTAATTTAGGAAAAGCATGAGAAAACCAATGTAAACAGAGCAAAAATGAAGACTTCTCATAATACCGACTCCAAATAGTCAAACTCAACTCTAAAGACAAGAGTGTAATAAGATCACACTATACAAGCTAACACACTACAAGGAAGGTGAAGGCTGGATGTCTGAAGAGACACAAAGTAATTATGTATGTACAAAATAATTAATAATATAGTTCTTTTAATGCAATGCTGAGTAATAATTTTTTAATTAACTCGATTTTGTACTTTAAATTGTAGTACAAAATGCAGGAGTTGTTGCAGACATCATTATCTCAGGGGAATTAGCCCAATGTCAATGACATTTGCAACAATGTCTTTGGTACAAGATCAGGGTATGCCAAAGGTCTTAGGCATAACCCTAAGCCTGTTAGTGCATCTTTGTCATGACCATTATATGTCACGGCGCTTTAAGAGAAGAACTAACCATTGAAGATTAAGTTACAATATACAGAAGAAAAGTTAGATCGTAATGTAAACGAATTGAATAAGTTTAAAAAGATGATCAAATAATTACTTAGCTTAAACTATGTCAGTAGTAGTGATGATGAGGAATCTTAGTTTGTTTATAAATTTTGTTCAAATTTGGTAATTAACCTGTATTTATTTTTTAATAGAATGCATTCCATTTTTAATGTTTATTTTATTTCAATTTATTATTATTTAAATAAGATGTCACCAACATTAATTATAAAATGTAACTAATTTATATTTCAAACTGTCTTAAAAATTGTAATAAATTAAATTAAATTTGCTTTTAACAAGTATAATAAAATTTAAATTTAAAAATAAATGTTTGTCAATAAAAAGTATTAGCTACCAAAACAAAATCGTTACAAAATGTTATTACCTACGTTTAAAAGAACCTCTTTAAAAATATTTACCTACAACAAACAATTAGTAGCTAAAACTATTCTACTATAAAAACAAAATCGTCAATAAAATTATTTACCGACAACTACAGTTTAGTAGATAAAAACCTTTATTTACAAATCATATACGTCGCAAAATCTTATATACGTCATTTTTGGCTTTCGTTAGTTATATGTTTTATCGATGAATATATTGTGTATCTAAAACCTTTCTGCGATGAATTCAAAAAAATATTGCGAATATTATTTTGCTGCCCAGATTCAGTGACCATTAGGGCGACGATTGTTTTTCGTTGCAAACTATGATGTCACATAATTTTTTAATATTTAGCGATGTTTGAATTCGTTGTCAATAACTTTATCTGTTGCAGTGATTAAAAAATGATTGTTATAAAACTAAAATTATAAGATTGCTATTGATAATATTAAAAAAAAATCAAGAAGTATATTGATAATATACCAAATTACAAGGGTCCAACGTGATTTATATATTAGTAGAAGTGTTCCTGAATACAACCTTGCATTTACTAAGGCTTTTATCATAATTTAATTGACTAAACTTTCATAACAAGTATTACAAGTTGGTTTTATGAATAATAACTTCTGGTAATCACTATTTATCATTGTTTACTATTTGATTAATTATAATTTCCATGACAATATGGTGCAAATTTTTAAACATAGTTTACTAATTGTTTTAGATTAAAATTTTGTTATATAGGTTTTTAACTTGAAATATTTGATCTTTTCTTAAACTCTATGTATGTAACCAAGCCTAGCTATTAAAAGTGTAGTTGCTTAAAATGGAAAAGAAATAAAGGAAAATTAGGAAATAAATATGGAAGTTTACCTCATAAGTGAGGAACGACGACCTATAGTGGTCTCTGAGTTCTAGTCTGCGAGTCTGAACTCTGAACATTTCTTTCTTTGTGCTTGTGGCATGGATTTAACGAATGCCAACTAGTGAAGCCTAAAAACGGGTGAGAAAGAACATTGAACATGAATGTAGTGGATAAAATGGGGTGAAGAATATAAACTATTTTTAGGTTAATTTTGTTTAATAACTAAATAATTTCTTGTAATTATTATATAAAGGCCACAAATACAAACCCATTTCAGCGTTACAAGATAAATCTTTTCTTCGTCAGTGGTAGTGTACTAAGGATTTTTTTTAAAAAAAAAGGTTAAAAACAAGAACGAAGCATCTTGTGAAGTTTGAAAAAAGAAAAAGAAAAGTTTTAGCTAGTTCATCAATTAGAGTGAAACGTAGAAGATGGCAGCAGGAGGTTTTGTTGACCCCAGTGGGGTAAGAAACTATTCAGGTCGTGTCACAGCCTTCGTTATCATAACTTGCTTTGTTGCAGCCTTTGGTGGCCTCATTTTCGGTTACGACATCGGTATCTCGGGTAATCAACAGCAACTAATAATCTTTCTATGTGTTTGATTATTATTCTAAGTTGTAGCAAGCTAAGAATCTGCATGTGGGTTTGCTGAAATTATGTTGAATATGCAGGAGGTGTCACATCTATGGACTCGTTCTTGGAGAAGTTCTTCCCTGAAGTGTACAAGAAAGCACATGGAGATCATCATGACAGTATGTACTGCAAATTTGACAGCCAAATCTTGACATTGTTCACCTCTTCCCTCTACCTAGCTGCACTGGTGGCTTCCTTCTTTGCTTCTGTTGTTACGAGAGTCTTTGGTCGTAAGGTCTCCATGTTGTCGGGAGGTGTGGTTTTTCTTATTGGTGCTGTCCTCAATGGTGCTGCTGTTAACGTTGCTATGCTTATCATTGGTCGTGTACTGCTTGGTGTTGGCGTAGGATTCGCTAATCAGGTAGCTCTATCTGTGTAAACCGTAATGTTATGGCCGCAATGAAGTTGCAACTGTTAGAAAATACAAACCCCAACAGCAACTTCATTCTTTTCTTTTGTGTAACTTTGTTGTGTTTATTTCTTTATGGCACAGTCTGTTCCAGTCTACCTATCTGAAATGGCTCCTGCGAAGCTTAGAGGAGCCCTCAACATAGGTTTCCAAATGGCTATTACAATTGGTATTTTGGCAGCAAATCTGATCAACTATGGAACTGCTAAGATCGAGGGTGGATGGGGTTGGAGACTTTCACTAGGTCTTGCAGCAGTACCTGCAATAATGATGGCTGTTGGATCAATTTTCCTACCAGACACTCCCAACTCCATCATCGAGAGAGGAAATCCTGAGAAAGCAAGAGAGTTGTTGAAAAAGATTCGTGGAACGGACGAAATTAATGACGAGTTTCAAGATCTTGTTGAAGCTAATGAGGCTGCAAAGAAAGTCCAACATCCATGGAAGAACATTCTGCTTCCACAATACAGGCCTCAGCTTGTGATTTGCTGCTTAATTCCATTGTTCCAACAATTCACTGGTATTAATGTCATCATGTTCTATGCACCTGTTCTCTTTAAGACGTTGGGTTTCGGGGATGATGCTTCACTCATGTCTGCTGTTATAACCGGAGCTGTAAATGTCATCGCCACCATTGTGTCCATCCTCACCGCCGATAGGTTTGGAAGAAGGATGTTGTTCCTCGAAGGAGGAATACAAATGATTATCAGTCAGGTAACTAATTATTAACTAGAAGAAAAAACTCCTTCCTTAAACTAAAATCTAAACCCATTAACTTGTTTTGTCTGTACATAGATCCTGGTGGGAGTTCTGATTGGGTTCAGCTTTGGAAGCTCTGGTACAGGAACTCTGAGTGGTGGTGCAGCAGACTTTGTGTTGTTTCTGATATGTGTGTACGTAGCAGCATTTGCATGGTCTTGGGGTCCATTGGGTTGGTTGGTGCCCAGTGAGATATGCCCTCTGGAGATCAGATCAGCAGGGACAGCAATAAATGTATCAGTGAATATGCTCTTCACTTTCATCATTGGACAGTGCTTCTTGACTATGCTTTGTCACATGAAGTTTGGTCTCTTCCTCTTCTTCGCCGGCTTTGTCATTATCATGACAATATTCATATTCTTCTTCCTACCTGAGACCAGAAATGTTCCAATTGAAGAAATGGACAGAGTGTGGAAGGCACATTGGTTCTGGAGTAGATACGTTCCTGATAATGCTGTTAACGCGCAGTCATCACACCTTTCTGCTTAAAAATTTTGACCTAGTTAGCTAGTACCACTAATAAGCCAATGCCTGTTTCTGGTTGTGAGCTCTATCTACATCAAAAGGGGTCTTGAGCAGTTGTACTAGTTAATTTCATTTTGCATCAAAATAATCCATTTCGATTATCTCCTCATCTCCATTTATTTATGGTTTGGCAAGTAGAAAATTTCAAAAGAAATAACTCTAATTTTATTAATAATAATTCATAAAACTTAGTGCTTCAATTTATTTAAATTTGATGATAATTTATAACTAATATTAATTTTATTTAGTCAATGAGACATGATTGTTTATTCAAATTATGTTATTAAATTTTATTTAGAATTTATTTTTTACATTTGATGGATAATTGATTATAATGTATTTAAATATTATTTATATTTTAGGTTTCATATCGACACAATCACATATACACAATATTTAAAGAATATAAAAGTAACTCATATCATAACAAACATGTATGTATGGTATCTTACTGTGAGAATAAAGATTATTTTTAAAGGTTAATATATATTCAAAATATTAAAGTATGACATGGAAATAAATTTTTATTATTTATTTATAAAAAATATCATATTTATTAAAACTCTGTATTTATGATTAAAAAAACTATTATGATTATTATACACATGTATATACTATTAAATTTGATTTTGATTTTAAATTTGTAAAATATTAAAATTTTATTATAACAATTAAAATATTACATTAAAAAAATCTGTTGCATAAAATACTATCTTCAAGCATCTCAATAGCAATACATTCATGTATTATAAAAAATGTATTGAACATTTTAAACATAGGTCTTTTAAGTATTATAACTTTTAAACTTTTCACATATTTATGAAAATTATAAACTACAATTGATATGATTTATTAGCGATTCTTTAATTTCTTTCCTTGCATTTAAAATTTTTTTTGGAAATGAATATTGTAAGGTTTAGCAGTGGAATAAACCAGACATATAAACAATTGAGATTTTCAAGTGATAACTTTATTGAAACTGAATGCGGCTTTTAATAGCCTTATAAATAACAACAGAAACAGAACATACCACAAAAAACACT
>JAOQMK010000003.1:5981669-5993415 GCA_027564415.1 Erythroxylum macrophyllum
TGTTCGTAAGACAACAAAAAAACATTAGAAACAAAAGAGGTTTTCGGTGATCTTTTCTCGCTCTCTCAGAAGATAAACATTTTTTCTTTATTCTTCTCGATTCACGTGAATCACATTATCAAAGGATTTGAGTTTGGGGCGTGGATTAATCGGTGACTCTAGTAGCCAACCGAAAAACGAAGATTAGCAAGCAGCAAATCGATTCAGTACTTCCGCATTAAGGTTAGTCCTTATAAATCTACAGTTTGATTAATCAATTTAGAGGTGATAAGACCAAGACCTTCTTGCCTACGAGGTGAACATACATCTGCCCATTTAATCTTGCTAACTTTAGTATGCATGTTGCATTCAGACTATAGGAAATTCTTGAAAATTCTGTTGATCCCCTCATGGATATAGCTAAGAATTATTAGACTATGACTACTTATATAGAAAATATAAACAATAAAGCATTTCGATTTTCCAAATTAATAAAATCATGTTACAACTGTTTTTCATCTTTAAAAAATTAATTTTGAATAAATCATGCTGATTTAATATAGTATTTTCTTTTTAAAAACTTATTCATAATTATATCAGTAAACTAAAATTATTCATAATAGTTTTAAGTGTTTGTTGATTTATTACATATTCTCTCATACTTACTTTTCTCATCGCAATAGCTTAAAGCACAGGTGATTTTGATTCATTATTTTAAAAAATTACTTCGTAGTTAGTACCATTAATGAAGGATCGACCACTAAGGTTCTATCTTGAGCCTTAAACTCTATCATATTAAATAAGTCAACTGGATTAAAAGTTCATTTGATCAAAAGATATATTAAAAGATTAAATTTATTTGTTGAGATTTGAACTATTTCGATCTAGAATTCAACTTAATTTAATTTTGATAAATTCAAATGAATTTATTAAATCTAATTGAAGGTTGGCCGAATTTTTAATCTGAGCATTCTTATGTTTGAAATTGGGCATGAATTCAAATTTTTTTAACTGAGTGTAATTGAATTTAATTTAATATACTAAGTTCCAATTACACTAATTAAATGGATTCAAGATGGAATATTTCTATCATTCCTAATGCCACCACCTATCATGATATATATATTCTAATAATTTAACAAAAGTCAAGGTCCCAATTATAAGTACTACTTAAATCTTTACTATAAATGGGAAGGACCAACAGCTATATGAATCCTTTTCAATGTTTGTTATGGAAAATTAAGGAAGAAACAAAATAGAAAAGGAAACAATCAATTGCGCAGCATACATATTTACATGGTTCACCCCAATTGATTAAGGCTACGCCCACGGGCAACGATAGATCACAAATTCACTATTAGAAAAGGGGAAGAATTACAAGAGGTGTGCGGATAAGCTTTTTCATCCACACCTAACCCTAAAACAGATGGAGTTTATATATTACTCTAATATAAAATACTGAAAGTACCAAAAATACCCCTGAATAATAAGTTGAAGATTCAAGGTATATCTAACAAATCTTCACCTTGCATTGAATCTTCTTCCAGATTTGAAAAATTACTTCTTAAACTTTGTCATTGCTAGCTCCATCTTGGGTCTATTTGAAACTATTAACATTCAGCAAATCCAAGCAATGCCTGAACTTGCTGTTAGGAACTGGTTTGGAGAACATATCCGTTGGATTGTGTTCAATACCAACTTTCTTCACCTTGATTCTCTTTTCTGAACGGATGAAGTGATATGTAACATTAATGTGCTTGGTCCAATCAAGATGCACTTGATCTTTAGCTAAACATATAGCACTTAAACTGTCACAAAACACTATAACTTGGTCTTGATATAGCCCAAAATCATTGACTAAGCCCTTCAACCAGATGCATTCTTTAGCTACTTCTGTCAAATCCATATATTATGCTTTTTTAGTAAATAAGGCAATTGCAGGCTGTAAAGTAGCCTTCCAAATGACAACAGAATCATATAATGTAAACATATAGCCAGTCACAGATTTTCTACTATCCAAATCTGTAGCATAATCTAAATCTGAATAACCAGCAACCAAATAATATGTATCACCTCCATATATGAGACTAACATCTGTTGTTCCTCTTAGATATCGGAATATGCGCTTCATTGCCTGCCAATACTCTTTCTCAAGTTGACTCATACATCTACTCATAACACTAACCGAGTGTGCAATATCGGGCTTAGTACGTACTATAGCATATATTAGACTTCTAAGTGCGCTAGCATATGGTATTCTAGCCATATACTCCAACTCTACTTCTGATTGTGGAGCAACATCTATAGAGAGACAAATGTTTGCCACTAAAGGAGTATTTAAAGGCTTTGCTATACTCATCCCAAATTTAGATAAAAAAATTTAATGTAGTTTTTTGTGGCAAGAAGAGCTTCCGTTGTTGTCAATCCCTATAAATCTCTATTCCCAAAATTTTCTGAGTTACACCATGATCATTCATGTCAAATTTTGCGCAAAGAAGTTGTTTTAGCTTTCAAATATTTGACATGTTCTGAGCCGCAACGAGCATATCATCTACATACAATACCTAATAAATGTATGAACCATCACTAAGCTTGTTACGATACACACAACAATTATATGGACTTCTGTTGTAGCCATGATTTGTCATAAAATTATCAAACCTTTTTTACCATTGTCTTGGAGATTATTTAAGCCCATATTGAGATTTCTAAAGCCAACAAACATGATATTTCTTTCCTTGAATGGAAAACCCCTCTGATTGACTCATAAAAAATTCTTCCTTTAGCTCTTCATGTAAGAAAGTTGTTTTCACATCAAGTTGCTCTAACTCCAAGTCTTGATATGCCACTAAGGCAAGCAGCACTCAAAACGAAGTGAGTTTATTTTGTCACTAAACTCAATTGGTTATAGTTTAGTGACAAAATAAATTAAATATTGTAGATGTTTAGATATATATGATAAAGTCTATGGAATAATTATACATTGCAACTAAAATTATAATGAGGATATAATAATGAGATTTATATTGCAATTATGTATTATCCCTAAATTGTTTATAATTATTGTTCTATTAAGACTGAACTTTAAAAGAATGTAGAAAGGCTAGTACACGTTATATTTTTTCTTATAAAGGAAGTAGTCGATCTTATAGACTAAAGTGTGAAGATACTTAAACAAATTTATAGATGCTTATTAGGGAACAAGTTTACTGAACTGACCCGATATGAAAAATCTATTTGAAATATTACTTATATGTTTACAAAAATTCTCATTGTGATGATTATATAAGTAGTCCTTTAACTTGAGATTTCTAAAGTTACCTTGTATAGGGATTGCTATATTTTGATACTTCTTATGACTTATTCTAATCATAGGTCATTCAGTCGGTAATCATTGAATGTAGCATGTATAAAGGTAGTTGAGTAATCAATATATGATTTATCACCTTAAAGTAATTAGGGAGAATGTCATGTTGTTCTCGATTAGTATTGATTAAGGAAATCCTTGGCTAAGGTAAAATAACATTTTGTAAAGAGTTTACAAATTTCATTAATTGAATCAATAATTAATGGCGGAAAAGTAACATGATTGGATTCAAATTAGAGTAGACATTAATTTCATGCTAAAAGTCTATTCGGAATATTGTATAATTAAAAGATTGAATTATAAAGAAAAATTATGCACGGAAATGTTAGTTAAACCACTTTGACATTTCTAAATATTTGGGTGATCATGATAGATTGCTAGATGTTAATCCTGATCTATGATTATAAATTGTATAATTAGATAATTAAAGATAAATTAAAAGGAGTTTTAATTTATCTAATTCTAATTATGAATTATAATTATAATTTATAATCATTGCCAACATATTTAGAAATCTAATGGATCTCACATAAAGAATATAATCAAGTTGAACTTGATTGTAAAGTTTGAAATTTTTTATTATTAAATATGAAATATTCAATAAATAAAGATCAATATGAGATATTGGATTTTATTTCGGTATAATTGGTATTTAATTAGAATTATTTGTAATTCTAATTAAAAATCAGAATTTAATTTCAATTAAAATATTGAAATGTTCAAACTCATTACATATAAGCTTAAATTCTAATAAAGCTAGCACTTCTTGCTTGACCCTCTCTGTAAGAGTTACACAATTTTCTCAACTTGTTTTTGTAGATGTCGTTAGAGATCGGATACTTATGAGGCTACTATGGTTAGGATGGATCGATTTTAGGATCAATTTGAGAATACAACTAGAATATATTTAAGTTTTGGAATAAGGTACGAATTAAAATTCAAGTTTTATTATAATTTACGTGCTAATCATTTTATAAAATTAAAGTGATATTGGTTTTCAGAAAATTAAAATATAAAAAAATTGTAATTATTACAGTACAGTCGGGATCGAATCCATTCCGATTTTTCAAGAGCTTCACCACCTAAAATTGAGAATACGAGTCTTATTGTTCATCCGTAACCTTTTTCTAGTTCACTCCTATACACCTATCTTACAAATTTACAACTTTTATAGAAATTAATTAAATTTTAATACCAAACCATTATCATTCCTAATTTATATCACATATGGTTTATGTGTTCCTTAAACAAATATTGGTATATTGATGTTTCTTAAAGTGAATAAGTGATTTCTAAAATTTGTGAAATTCTTTCTACATAAATTTGTGTAAAGTACGCAGATATTGGCATAAAGTGATTTACGAAACCCTAAAACAAAATCAACGAACCACAATCAAACATAGACCTATTCAATGTTCATCTATTTCATACTTTAATATCAGACTAAGAAAATCAACGAACCACAGTCAAAAGCAAAGTCGTACCTTAGATGGAAATCATCAATGTTCCAATTCACAGTGTTGATTAACTCTTTCACTATAGTTAAAAAATATATTTGTTTCTGTTTTTTATTTTCATTTTAGTTTCTTATAATTTTTAAAAATTTTACAAACAGATTTTTATTTTTGATTTTTCCATAATCTGATTTACTACTAATTAATATTTAATTATTTAATTTTAATAGAAATTATGACTAATTTAATTCAATATTATATATTTAATTAATTGAAATTAATTATAAATAAGAATTATAAATAATTCAACTTTACATAATAATTTAATTTTTTAATTTAATTAAATAAATATCATATAATAATTATTATTTAAATTTAAATTTTTTTCAAAATATATACATTTAAAATAAAATCATAATTAAAATATATTTAAAATAAATAATACTTCATAAATAAAAACTTAATTTTAAAAAATTTATTTCAATGAAATAAATAATTTTATTAATAAATATTATATCAGAGATTAAATAAATTTATTTAATTCAAAATATTTATTTTTAAGTTTTATTTAATATTTATTAAATAAATAAATACTCTGATTTATTACCAATTAAATATGTATTATTTAATTATTTAATATATTAATTTTAATAGAAATTATGACTAATTTAATTCAATATTATATATTTAATTAATTGAAATTAATTATAAATAATTCAATTTTACATAATAATTCAATTTATTTTTAATTTAAACAAATAAATAAAATATAATTAAATTTAAATTTTCTTAAAAATATATAAATTTCAAACAAGATTTGATTTCATAATTAAAATATGTTTAAAATAAATATTAGTTCATAGATGAAAGTTAATTTTAAATCATTTATTTCAATGAAATAAATAATTTTATTAATAAATAATATATAAGAGATTAAATAAATTTATTTAATTAAAAATATTTATTTTTAAGTTTTATTTAATATGCAATTAAATAAATGATTTTATTAATAAATACTATATAAGAGATTAAATAAATTTATTTAATTAAAAATATTTATTTTTAAGTTTTATTTAATATGTAATTATTATTAATAATAGAAATATAACTATTAAATAAGTTTTTTTATAAGAAAAATAGAAAACGAAAGAGAAGGAGAATTAAACGGCTACTTATTCAACACGTCATACTGAAAGCGGAAAGAGGAAGAATGATGTTAGAAATTATTAATTTTGAAAAATTAGTAACCAAATCATATGATTAACCCTAACCTTAAGAATCTTAACAAAAAATATCTACATGCGTCCCTAAATCAAATGTTTGTCGGAACACTGTTCACAACTTTTCTCCAAATTCGCCGTCTTCGCTTCATTGACAGAAGTCGAAGAAGGCACGGAACAAACAAAGTATTCGAGCTAACATTTTCTTTCCCAATTCTTAGCCTACCCTACCCTACCTCCTTTATAAAATCCCAATTAGCAATCAGACTCTCATTTCTCTCTAATCCAATCTTCTTGTTTTTTCACTGATTCGATCTGACCCCAAACAGGAACAAATCCCAGCTTTTCTTTCGGGTTTTTAAGAAAAAAAAATCCAATCTTTAGTTGGAAAAATGGAGAACAACGAAGATAACGCAAAATTGGGTTCAGGAGGAGAGGAAAAGAATAATAGCAATAACAATAACAGCGATAGTACCCAGCAAGAAGAAAACCCTAAGTCGGTTGATGAAAGAGTTGAGGAAGGAGAGAGGGAGACCACTTCAAGAGCTGCAAGAACTCCCTTCACTACTCTTAGTCAGATCGATGCTGACCTCGCTCTTGCACGTACCCTGCAAGAACAGGTTCCAATTTCTATTTTCTTATCGTATCAAAATTTTCCGAATTTCAATTTATGGGTTTGGATACTTGAGGATGGTTTCTGCAACTTTGGGCAGTTCTTTTTGCTTAACTACTTAAGAGTTTGCTATACCATTATGGAAATTTTACTTTATGTTCACGAGGAAAATTAATTGAAGTGTAATCTTTCATTTCTCAATTACCAATAACCTAAAAAGAACATATTTTTTTGGTGTTTTAGAGCATGTTTGATTCGTCGTTATGTGGTATTGTTGTGGCATAGGAAAGAGCATACATGATGCTGAGTGTGAATAATGAAGGGAGTGATTATGGAAGCTGGGATGCTGGGAGTTACTTGCATGATGAGGATGATGATTTTGGTGATCCTAATGACGAAACAGATGAAGATGATGACGAGGAGGAGGGACATGAATATAATGATTCTGACGCCGATGATGATGGGGATGCATTTGACGTGCATGATCATACTGACGTTCCGAATCATCTTGTTGTTGAATTTGACCCAAATACCGTTTCTAGTGATGAGGCTTTTGCCCGGGCCTTACAAGAAGCAGAAGAGAGAGAAATGGCTGAAAGACTGTATGCTCTTGCCGGGCTTCAAGAGAGTGAGTGCTTATACTTGCTAACTCTTAACACTGTTATTCGTAAGTGTCATCAATGCTTACACTGATAGCATGTGTTATAGGAGAAATTGAAGATGTTGAGGATAATGGAGCTCTCTCTCAGGTGTGAACTCTATTTAATCCTAATCATATTTCTCCCTTCTTCACTTATCTATCCTGCCTGTTTGGTTAGCGACCTTGCACATTTTACTGATATTAGCATGTGATTGATATGTCAGAATGAGCATAAGTGGTTCCTTTCTTTCTGCAAGGCGTTGCTTAGTTAATGATTATAGCACTTGCGGATTGACAAGATTGTTTAAAGTGACTTATAGATTGTTAGCATCATTGCCCTTATGGAATGACATAATTGGTTTGAGCTATAATTTTACCTGGTTTCATAGGTTAGGATAATTGTTACCTTGTGTTTAATGATGTCTTTATTGACTGACAGTTTGAAGTGTATATGTGAGTCCAGATGTTTGTGATATAAATCCTTATTGTGGTAATCTTAAGTGTTTTATTTTCTCTTTCGAACATACAGGACACATGGGAAGATGTTGATCCAGATGAGCTTTCTTATGAGGTCAGCCCTACTTCTGTCCTGTGCTTATAGTGGGGTTTGCTTTTTTGCTTTATTTTCACTTTACAATTCATTTATTCTAGGAGTTGCTTGCATTGGGTGAAGTTGTTGGAACTGAGAGCAGGGGGCTTTCAGCCGAAAGAATTGCTTCTTTGCCCTCAGTAAAGTACAATTCAGCAAGCAGTCAGAATGGAAGCAATGATTCGTAAGTGCGAATGCCCAAGTCTTAACAGCCTGTATCAACATAGAAACTGAATTTCTGTGATTTTATTTCAGCTGTGTCATCTGCCGTGTGGATTTTGAAGATGGTGAGACACTGACAGTGCTTTCTTGCAAACATTCATATCATTCAGAGTGTATAAATAATTGGTTGAAAATAAATAAGGTATGTCTTTGAGCTTATGACTTTACCACTAGGTTTCCTTCGTGGTCATACTAGAAAGTTTTTGTTTAGTGTCAAATGTGCTTTCTCATGTGGGATCAATGTGAATTTTCATCCCTGGATTCTATGTTATGTTTTACCTAGATTGGTGTTGCTACACTACATTGTACTCCTTTAAATGAGTGATATTTGTGGTGGATCAACCCCATGATGATTTCCTTTTCATTTATTCCAGTTAACTGAGTTCAATAATATCTGACTTCAATATGTCATGTAATTCTTTTTACCGGGGGCTGAGTTGTTTGTATGGTAATTCTGCTTCAAACTGGTGGATTCCATGGCTTGAGAAATAATGTCACTGTTACTTTCCAATTGTTGCTGCCATCTCAATGGCTCTTTTCATGAAAGTTATGTTGGAGACCATAGAACATTTAGACGCCCTCTAGGTGTTCAGATTCAAATCCTGCTATTTTAGTGCCAGCCTCATAGCTGGGGTTTTCGGTGAACAAATACGGGTAAATATGTGGTGGATAACAATCACAGTTGTTATCTGATGCATAACTGCTACTCTGGAGGCCATGACCACTGTAGATTCGTAACTTGTTTTTCTGCTTTCCCATTTTTTACTCAGTTAGCTTATTTATTATGTAATATTCTTGAACCTTAAATAGGATTGAAGTATTTTTGCTTTCCCTTGCTAGAATGGCTTGAAGTCAATTATCTCTTCTTATTGTGAGGAGATGTACATAACATAAATGTGATCATATCTACAGTCTTTGCTATACTGCAACTTAATTCAGCTTATTGCAACTCTGCCCTAGTTAGCTACCCTTAATTCAAGAATTTTTGGTTGTAATTGAACCATTTCAATTTTTTTTGGCAAGATGATATTCTTATTGGATAGTCTACATTTGCACTGCTTATTAGATTTGTATTCCTGATTAAAGCATAGCACTTTATAACCAAAAGTATTAATTCCGCTCAAGTGTTGCACATTGGTCTATAAGCTATGTGCTCCAGATTTTATATGATATGTATAGAGAATATTAAAGGAAACATCTATTGAGGAGATATTTCAGGATTGCATCTGAAGGAGCATTAATCATTGATTTGCCTCTATTCTTCTTAACATTGAAAAGTGACTAAACTTCTTTAAAAACTAGTGGTGAAGAATCAATGGGTGGTAAGTTGATAAAAAAGTCATTCTCTGCATCGTTCTGCTTTCTTTTGTTTGGGCCGAGTACAATTAGATGAACAGTGATGGTGATGTTTATTGACAAGGCTGCCTATGCAGTAAATTGAGTTTGAATCTCTTTATAAAAGAATTTTTTTAAAGTTTTGACACCGCTCAAACCATATTTTGTCCTGGTTTTATCAACTATGTTAGTTAGTAACGTTATTGTATTCACAATTTTATAAAATCACGTTACAAAATATTGAAAGGGTTTATTTTGTTACTTGTCAGCATTATGGAGACCATTTGAGTTAAATGTGTGCCCATTTGCAATCACCACGAAATGTGTCAATCTCTTACCCTTTTTCTGGATGAAAATTGCCAACAGTGTGGTATGTAAGACTAATATTATTGTTTTTCATCTTAAGCCAACCCTTCTCTTTCTCTCCCCTCGCCTTGAACACACTCGCAAAAATTTGCATGCACTCGTGTATATACTTGCATATGGACATGCTTTATTATGTTATTTCTAATATGGTGCCAGTCATTTGTTTAGGGAGCTTATACCTTTTAATTCTTTTGCTGTTCAGTTATGGTTTAAGGGTCATGTCATGTTTCCACTCCATGGATCTCGTTCAGCAGTTCCTTTATATTAGAATCATATTGGTTCTCTATTGTGACGCATATCACGTAAATGAGGCATCTTATCAACTTGCTTTGGCGACTGCAGGTGTGCCCAGTTTGTAGCACTGAGGTATCCACCTCCGGTCACAAGTAGCGTTGGTTGGACCATCATCTTTTGTCCCACAATGCCTGCAGATGGCTGACCAGCGGGATGAACTCTTTCTCCTGCACCTCACTGTTGCCTTTCTTTTTAAAGGCCATTGTATCCATTCCTGTATCAATTATATTTTTAATTTCACAAGGTGGTTTTAATCTCTCTTTCTATCTACCTGCTAGCTATCGTCCTGGAACTCTTTTAAGTGGCACATTGTCTCTGTAAATCTTCTGCTTTAGCAGTGAAACAGCAGGGATAATATTCCAGATTGGTTCTTTCATTGAAGATGGAACTTTATAAACGTTTGATTTTTGGATTATTGTCCTGTTTCTTGTATATTCCATTTTAGTATTAATGTTGCTCTAGTAAAGGAAATTAGAAGCAAGTTCAAGAATTGCTAAATTAGTCTAGCCTTTTCTCCCTATTTAAGACTATACGATTGGTTTTACTCTCTGTTGAGTTGTTTAGTAGGGCATATTCTTTTCCTTATAGGATTTCTCTTCCCTTATTATTTATCTAGGGCTGTTTATTTGGTTTCTGATGAAGTTTTTAATTTTTAATTTTTATTTTCTTTCAAATAAAAACAAAATTTAATTTGATTGTTAATGTCTATAGTTACATTTTTATCACTGTCGATAATTATGTATTATATAAAATTTAAAAATAAATTATTTTGAATTAAATAAATTTAGTTTAATCTCTTGTATATTTATTAATAAATTATTATATTTTATTATAATAAATAATTTAAAAATGAACTTTTTATTCAAAAATCAATACTAAATTTAAGTATTTTTAATTATTAATTTAATTTTTATTTGAAAAATTTTAACGATATTTTAAATTTAATTATATTTATTAATAATTATCAATTAAAAATAATTAAAATTATTAAGTAAAATTAAATTAATCATAATTTATTTTAATAATTAATTAAATATATAACATTACATTAAATTGTTTATAGTTTTTAATGATAATTAATATATTAAATAATTAAATAATATATATTTAGTTGATAGGAAAAAGTAAATAAAAATCAAAAACTATTTTAATTTTTGAAAACGGAAGAAATTAAAACTGAAAACAGGTTTTTTCATGGAATTTAAAAATAAAAATAGAAACAAAAGTCTCTTAATTTTTGTTGTATTTGGCATATTCAGCCAGTTGAAATTCATGTTCCAGTCTTTCTCAATTACAGGGAAGGGACCAACGAACAAGTTGGCCCTTCCAGTCCTTCAGTACTGCTTCCCTTATAAAACCTTTTATGAGGCAGACACAAATATATTAGTGAGCCAGAATTATCTACTTATTGCGATGGCGATGCTTGAGAATCTGACTTGAAGTAACTGTAGCTTCAAACATTGTTGCAACCACACGTTGTCTTAATACGGGTAAGATTCTAAAAGTTAGCAGTTCTAGCTTCCATTTGAGAATCCTGTCTTGTTGAACTTGAAACAGATGACTCTAGTTCTTGTTAATACAGCTCCTGACCTATCCCAAAACATCTTCACTACTCATAAATTCTGCTAAACATAGGTCGACTAAGTGTTCAAACTTGCATGTTAAAG
>JAOQMK010000003.1:6016354-6028877 GCA_027564415.1 Erythroxylum macrophyllum
GATGAGGTCAATCCGATATCTATAGCGAAAGTTATGGCATTTTTACTAAAGTATGTTCAATATGAATCGGGTTATGATCTGATTGACTCTCAATCAAATCTTCAAGTGGGAGAATTGTCAACAATGATAGGCATTCAACAATGGTAGACATGGTAGCCAACTAATGTTGAAGCCTCTAAAATTTCCAAAGTTGACAGAAGATTGGTTGGCATGGTAGGCACCAACCATGCCTAATAAAACAAGAAGAATGGTTGGCCAACTTGGCTGACCATACTTCGTTCTTCTACTTATAAATAGGCAAGAGATGAACGAAGAGAATGTAACAAGCAGAGAGAAAAAAGAGAGTGAGGTGAGAGAGAAAAGAGAGAGACAAAAATATTTTGTATATTTTTTATCTAATTTTTCTTTGTAATTCTTCAATTTTTCAATAATAAAAGTCTTCTATCCTTACCCATTATTTTTACCCTAATTTGAAAGTTTTTCATATAAAATTTCTGTTCATTATTATTCCCTCAGTCTTATTTTAGCTATGAATCTGCTCTAATCCGGTCAATTTTCACAACAAAATTAAGCTCTCCTCTTCGGAATACTGCAAACACCAAAGACAACAAAACAAATAACCCAACCAACTTTTTTCGAAAAGCAGAGAAATGCTAAACGTTCTTAAGATGAACAAGCAGACTACCTTGCTTTGTCGTTTTAACTTCTCTCACAGGTCTAAAATTTCTCGGTAAATAACCGGACTCAGTGCTCGTCGCCACTGAATCAAGTTCTCCTTCATCATTCTGCATAGCCCAACCATTCCTTTTCCTTTTTCGACTTGCATTTTTTCCACTTTCCTTCAAATTATTATTCTCATTGCCTTGCCCTGTTTCCAAACACTCCCTTTTTGCCCTTTCTTCCTACCTCTACCACCACCTTTCTTCTTCTTTGAAACCCCACCCTGTTCCACGCCATCAAAATCTTCTTGCAAGTTCCCATCATTTTTTCCCCTTTTCACTCCGTCACACCCAACTAGCTCCTCTTTCTCATCACTAAAGGAACTTCCTTTCTTTTGACCCTTCCTCAAAACGTTCGTTTCAACAGTGTCCTTTTCTTCTTCATTCTCTTCTTGGCAATTACACTCACTATTCCCGACTTTCTCAACATTTACATCACGCTCACAATTCCCCGCCGTTACATCATGCTCACAAATTCCAGCTATCACATCACCAAGCTTCAACCCTTTATGGCCGTCCTCTTCAGCGATCACCTCGGGCGGTTTGTCAACAACTTCGAAGTCTTGATTCTCTGGTTTCGGACAAGTCTCCACAAGGGAGAAAGTTAAGAGCTTGAGAGATATACAGAGATAAAAGAGAGAGAAGAGTCGCTTAGATTTTTATTTTTTATTTTTTATTTTTGAGAATACGGAGATAAAAGAGAGAGAAGAGTCGCTTAGATTTTTATTTTTTATTTTTGAGAATTGCCACTTTTTTTTTTTTAGAATTGCCACTTAGATTTGTCGTAAACGAGAAAACAAAGAGTTTTAAAATAGAAGTGGTTTCAGTTTTATATATCATAAGAAAAAACAAAAATAGCCTATAACAGAAGACTTGGAACTTGGAAGCACAGAGAATCAGAGAAACTCATGCAAAACAGTTGGCTGCTCACTGAATTGGGATTTTGGAATTAGAACAAATCTTGAAGTTGGAAGGGTGTTTTTGGCGCCAATTCCGGATTGTTAAATTCAATTAGGGTTTGCTCTCTCGAGCCCCATAAAACCACGCCCACATTAATCAAATAAAATGTTACAATCATAATTAGGCACAAATATGAGGTCCAACTAATTTTTTATAGTCTCTAATGAGAGTTAATATTTAACATGCTAATTAGTTTGTACATTTAAATATATAGAAAGGTCTTTTCTTTTTGGCCGGTTGTGGGCAAGGAGGAATTCGAACCCGATATCATCGTTCGTTGTCACGAGACACATTAATTACAAACATTGAAAAAAAGGTAATTAAATTAGAGCATCTAAAGAAATAATATATGAATTAGACTTTTTAGGTATGGACTATGGAGGTAATAATTCAAGTATTGAGGAATGTTTTTAGTTTAAAATGCTGAAGGTTTTTACTTTTTATTCATTAATATATACAATGATTTGAATTTAAAAATTAAATAATTAAAAAAATGTATATTAAAAATTGAAAAATTATTTAAATTAAATAAGTAATTCCATCCGTACCCAAAAAAAAAAAGAAATTGGCTGACATGAAATCAGGTTGATCCTCTCTTTAACTATAACCCAAAAACCTTTAACCCACTCTTTATCTTGGGATTCCAACAATATTCCGTATCCGTCTGATATTATTCTCTTAATACAAATTTAGCTCAGAAGAGTTAGTAAAAGTATTAATTAAAATACAAAACATAAACCGTGCATTAAAAACTAACTTATTAATTTATTTTTTTTACCGAGTTTAATCTGAGTTAAATTTTAAAATTAAAAAAAATCAATTTGAAATCTAACCACATTAAGCTAAATTTGTTGATTTCGAGTCAAATTAGTCCCGACTAAACTAAAATTACCATAACTAAAAGGAACATTTGCAGACAACAAAAGCTTTTGAAGGTATCTATGTTGCCTTATCGTTAACTCCTATGGTAATGTCCAATAAGTGCAACTACTGAACACCAACATTGGAGGGTCTGTCAGTTTTAATGTTAAATCCATCAGATAACTAACAGAACTATCGATTGGAAACAATTAACTAACAAATTTACCTTGAATCAGAAATTGTTGTCATAATTAATATTATTATCAGTTCTCCTAATCTAATCAAACTAGTTCCATGAATTAACATGTACTTTCTGAGTACTTTTCTAATGTTTACACAACATAAATTGCTACTTTGCAGCATCCATAAAAGAGAACTGCTATTGGATAAGGGGGTCACCATGAGAAAAGCAGTAAATTTGTGTATCATATTCTGAGTAAAGGTTGTCCATCCTCAGTTGAGCAATTATTTCGAATTCTGAATCCATGGAAAAACCACAACAGCTAGAGCTGTATTTTACACTTGCAGCGAGTCTAAGAGGGCAAGCCTTAGAAAGGCATCAATCAAAATTGAGGCTTCCAAACATTCTCTCAAAGCAGTCAGAGAAAAAAAACGAGCTATTGAAGGAAGAATTGAATGCATGAGAAAACACTCATTTTTCTATCAAGCTGAAACTAATTTACCATACCCCTCTCTTTGAACACGTCAAACATGGCAGAACCAATCTTAGCCGGAGATTCAACCACCATCACACCAGCTTCTCTTAGAGTCTTGATTTTGTCCTGGGCTGTACCCTTCCCCCCAGATACAATAGCTGCATATAGACAATGATAGTCCATATTTTGTTCCATGATTCAAAAGGAAGAAAAGGCTGTACCCTAACATTTAGCGCTTGAAACACTTAAATGCATATCCTTTTTGCAAATGCTCAGAAAGCTACACAATTTCTGGAAGTACAGATCTAAAATAACATGCAGTTCTGGAATATGGGATATGATTCGCAACTTAAAATAAAATTATAAAGGGTGATCTCAAGGTAATACCTCCGGCATGACCCATACGACGACCAGGTGGAGCCGTAAGTCCAGCAATGAATGCAACAACAGGCTTGTCAGTTCCACTTTCCTGTCCAAGTTGCAAATACCATATATAGAGGGGCTCTTTGAAAATAAAGTAACTGCATGCTAACCTTGAGAACTTTTAAGCCATGGCAATTTCATTCAACACATAAAACAAAAATTCTTTTACAAAAATGTTGATATTCTACAATACAGGGCTTACATTATTAATGTAGCCGTGCAATTAGAGAAATAAATTATTAAAATTGAACAGATAACTTTTTGAAACTTCATTAACTTCTTTTTATTGAGCTTAACCTGCTGAGTTCCTTCCACTAATTTTCTTATTAAAATTAGTGCCCATAATTATCATTTAACCGTGAATTGTATACCTTAATTAAAGTCGCAGCGTCCTCCTCTGCAGTGCCTCCTATCTCACCAATGAGAACGATACCTACAATCCAATTCTTAACCAGATTAAAGCTCCGCCTGTCCCAGCTTTAGGCTCAAACTATCCTTTATGTACAATCAAGGACTTTCAATTAAATACCCTGAAGGGGAATAAAGCACAAATGGAAGAAAATCAAGAAAGAAGTCAGTTTAACATCGGAGAGATTGAAGTCAATAGCATCCCTTCAACAGTTTAGGCTTTTTTTTTTTTTACCATATCTACTCTTTTCACCTGCATCATTTTTTTCATTGTCACATTTATGTGTGGGTCTACCGGAAACAGCCTCTCTACTCTATAGTTTATAAGAGTAAGCTGTGTACTATCAGACATCCCCAAACCCCGCATTGGTGCGAGATTCAGACTAGGTGTGATGATGATGATGATGATCACTGTGGCTATAGAATTCTTTGGTTCATGTAATAAGCATAAAGTCTACTGACAAACTACAAGAAACACAAAACAAGAAAATGCATTCTATAATCACAAAACTATGGAAATGCATTCAATAATTGCAAATGCACAAGCTGAAAACCCGATAAATAATCTTAATATGAACATAATGAACAATTATACAAGGCACTGGTAGCCGTAACAGAACCTTAAATGCAGATTTGCAATATTTCACAAACGCGCCGAGGCTGCTGTAGATACTAAAGGAATTGTGATAACAATATCATTGACATAAACATAGATAAGCATTCAATGTATATATGAACATAGCACATAGCACATAGTGGAGACCCCATGCTAAACTATGGCTTTTCAACATTGATCATAAAACTTCAAAACACCCCTAGCTTACCTTCCGTCTGGGGATCTGCAAGAAACTTGCTGATGCAATCAACAAAGTTTGTACCATTGAATGGATCACCGCCAACACCTACACAAGTAGATTGCCCTAGACCAACTACAGTTGTTTGGAAAACCTAAAAAAAATTAAAATGAATATTTTAAATAATTGCAGATTTTCAACATCAACTTAAGGACAGTTAATAAAGCTTAAATGTACAAAAAGTTTTGCAGGAAGCTGAGGTCAAACACCAGCTAGCTGAATCTCTCTAATTCAGGGAAAAATTAGGGGGAGGAAGGGGCTTGGTTAGCCAGTCAAAGGGACAAATACGCTACTAAATTATAAACTTTTACTTCAGAGCTCTCAAGCAGACTAAAAATATGCCTACATATAAGAGAATATAGCTAGCAATCCATAACTTTTTTTTTTGGCAGAAAATTCAAAGAAACTTAGTAATGCAATGATATGGAAAACAGAAGTACATACAAGATCGCACAACAAAAACCAATTTATTAGCATCAGCATGCCTAAAACTGCATTAATAATTGCAAACTAGTATATTGACATAAAATGAGATTGATAGCCAAAGAAGAGAGTAATGCAAAAACTCATGCAGGGATAAAGTAACTCTTTAGATGTAAAAAGGTACATAAGAAAAGTTTTCATTGACAAAGGTAACTCAAAATTGGAAGTAACATAGGCAACATAATGAAATTTATGAACTCACAGCCTCATAAGTCAACGTGCCAGAACGAGAAACAATTCCCACACGACCTGGTTTGTGTATATACCCAGGCATAATTCCAATCTTGCATTCCCCTGGTTTGATAATACCAGGACAATTAGGACCAATAAGTCGGGTTTTTGATTGTTGGTTGAGAGCAGCTTTCACACGAACCTGAAACATCCATTTATTGAACTTTCAATGGGACTCTTTATGTATCAAAAGAACAACTCTAGCTAGAGCAATTGTGTAGAGCCAACACATTTCCAAATGCACAAAATATGCAAACTTGACAAGCAAACTATTCCCAGATGTAAGAAAGTTAGAAAGATCATGGCAAAAACAACCATTACAATTGAAACCTGGGATTGAAATGCACCATTTTTTCCAACACTGGATAAGAAAAAGTTTACATATGTGAGCAGTTTACATCGTCCAGTATAAATCACAAGACTTTCCTTTCCCTCACTGACTTCAAATTAGAAAAGCCAATGGCATATAACTGAAATACGCAATGATTCCTCTGCAAATAAAAACAGGAAAAAAAAAAAAGAAAACAAGAAAAGAGAAATTAAAAGCTTTAATAGATTCAAAAAGTGTAAATAAATTGGCAAAAGAAAAAAGGGAAACGCACCCCCCAAAAGAACATGATGAACTACTTATGTTTCTTTCTAAGTGACTAGTGAATTAATAATATCATTACCATGTCATGCTGAGGAATTCCTTCTGTTATGCACACCACCAGATCCAATTCAGCTTCAACTGCCTCCATAATGGCTCTAGCAGCAAAAGGAGGAGGAACATAGATCACTGATGCATTAACTTTTGTTTCAGCTTTGGCTTCTGCCACTGTATTGAAAACAGGAAGTCCAAGGTGCTCTGTGCCACCCTTCTTAGGCGTCACTCCACCAACCTATAAGATGAAACAGAAATTTTAGAGCTGAAACATCGTTAAGAAAGAGTGTGAAGAAAAATGGATAGAGAAGAAGAGTATAGCTGCAGGTTGGAAGAAGAGGGCAACAAAACAATTTGTAAGTAGTCTTCAACCCAATACAAACAACACAAATCAGCAAACACGTCTTTATTTACACTTCTGCGAAACTGGAAGGTAAAATATCCCCTCTTTCACTATAGTGGCATCATCTTCTGATGGTTACAAATGGAAAAACTACCAAAAGAGTTATCAACTGAGATCATAGAGCACTGTTGAAAATCTACCCTGCGATTTCCTCCAAAGTCACAATCAACTAGTAAATTCAGCAGCTAGACTGCTCAAACCAGAATTCAATATGTTTTTATTTATGAGATCACTATACAATTACTCAGAACAGGAATATTACAAAGACCATGAAAGAAGCAGCAAAATTCAAAGCTGAACACAAGATTACAAGTAAGCATAAAAGATACCATCTTGGTGCCATATTCAATGGCTTGTTCGGTGTGGAATGTGCCGTTCTTTCCAGTAATACCTTGGCAAATGACACGCGTGTTCTTGTCAACGAAAACCGCCGGCGGTGGCGGAGTTACAGCGAACGACCGGGATTTTAAAAGAGAAGAAGAAGACGAAGAGGGAGTGGGTGGTGATATTTGGGGTTGGTGAGAGCGAATCTTGGAAGATATAGAAGCTGTGAGTCTACTGGCTTGTCTCGCCATTTTTCGGTATCTCTCTCACACTCCCACAAAAGATCTGAAAGACCACAACGAGTATAATTAGGAACATGAAAGGCAAAGCTTGGAGAGTACAAATACTCCCCTACATCAAGAATGAGCCAAACGACGACGCTAAGAGACAATTAAAAGCAAATGAAATTGGACGACAGCGTAGCAAGAATAAACGACTAGGCTTTGGACGAAAAAATGACACATGAAACGACACCGCTGCCGTTGATCGATCCATTGCCATTTTGTAAAAAGGGTTATTCCCCAATCTGCAAATCGAGGTTTCACGGGGTGCTTAGTTGATAAGTTTGAGAATCAATCAATAAGTATGGAATGAATGTAGGTAGTTGGTTTTATATTACGATGATAGGAGATATTACCGGCGTGACAGACTTTATCACGCCAATGACGAGAGGTGTCACAGGCGTGACATGACATAAATGTTTTTTTTAATTAAATATAATTAATTAAATACAATATAATTAATTAAAATATACTTAATTACAACATAATTAATTAATATTTAAAAAATATTTTAAATATTAATTAATTAAATACATTTAATTAATTAAAATATAATTCATTTATTATTCAAATATTGTAATTAAGTAATTAATTAATTGCATTATAATTAAAATATAACTAATTATTATATAATTATTCATTAATTAAAATATTAATTACAATATAACTAATTAAAATATTATTATTAATTAATTAATTACAATATAATTCATTAAAATATAATTCATTAATTAATTAAAATATTGTAATTAATTAATCAAAATATAATAAATTGCAATATTTTAATTAATTAAAATATAATTAATTAATTAATTAAAATATAATAATTTTATTTTTTATATTTTTTATTGACCAAATACTATCAATAGTAATAATAATCATTCTTTTCTCTTAACTAACCATTATAATTATAATGATAATATTCTTTTTATTTCTCATTATATTTATTCATATTCTCATTACCATTCACTCATACGAACTAACCTCCGGGGATTTGCAAGAAACTTGGTGATGCAATCAACAAAGTTCGTTCCATTGAATGGATCACCACCCATACTTACACAAGTAGATTGCTTTAGACCAACTGCAGTTGTTTGGAAAACCTAAAAAACATTAAAATGAATATTTTAAATAATTCCAGATTTTCAACATCAACTTAAAGGCAGTTAATAAAGCTTAAATGTACAAAAAGTTTTGTAAGAAGATGAGGTCAAACAGCAGTTACCATCTGCAACAATATTAGATTGGTTATGGTGAAATAAATGAATTCGTAAAGAACTTCATCAGTATGGCAATGGCTTAACATAATCAAAAAGTAAAATCTCTTTGATTCGGGGAAAAATTAGGGGCTTGGTATAGGCAGTCAAAGTGACAAATATGCTATTAAATGATAAATTTCTTGAAAATTTTGTTTACTTGTAGACCAAAATTATGCCTATATGTAACAGAATATAATTAGTAACCCATAACTTTTGTGTGCATAAAATTCAAATTCAAATAACCAATTTATTAGCATCAACATGCCTAAAACAGAGTATAGTGACACTGAATGAGATTGATAGCAAAAGAAGAGTGTAATGCCAAAACTCATGCAGGGATAAAGTGCCCATTCAGAGGAAAAAATGTTGGAATTATACCCATGACTCAATCGTTATGTAATAGATTGAACACCTTTGTTTTGTGATTATTAATTTTGTTTAATAACGTGGCAAATGATTATATTATCATATTATATTTATTGTTTTTATTCTAATATGATAAGTCCTTGATTAAATTTATACACTTGCCATCATAATAGAGATTATGCTAATGAGAGTCAAGTCTTTAGGGTTTAATCTAAAAGTTTCTTGATTATAGGATCATCAAATAAAGACTTTAATGTTATGGTTAGATCAATATGTATGTAACAGTATCTGTTGGATGGATATTAGTAGATCTCATTTATTAAGTTACTTATATAAATGATGCATATGGAGATATGACCATTGAACTGACCAAACCGAGAATTCCCAATAGTTAATATTATCTATAAACTATCAAGTGTGATATTCTTATAAGGATTTAAATGTATATTTTTCCTTTTACTTGAGATTATCATAGTAATCAATAGGTCACTTATTATATTTTAACGTTGGACTCCTAGTATGTAAAAATGCTAATTGAATGATGATTCAATATAATTAAGTACCTATCTGATTAGTGGTGGTCAAGATGTGATTCATCGACTCTAGGTAATGAGTTTGAGCTCTATGTTATCATTGACTTTAATGGTTGTTTCAAGATCTTGACCAGGGCGATTGAATGAGTGAGAAAAAGGAGTTTTCTAAGTCATTCACCAATCATTAATGATCAACATGTAATATAGCTGGTTATCTAATAAGATTTGACAGTTAAACCATACCTTAGGATAATCCGGAGTTGTAATGATGGAAGGTAATAATAGATTATTCTTAACCAGGTTCCGTCTTTGCAAGATTGTTACTTCACACTATCTGGTCGTTGAGGAGTATTGTTAGATGACAACCTTAATTAGTAATTAATTAGATTAATTACTACCGGCTCAATGATGAACCTATGTGGTCACATATTTGCGAGTATAATATTTTCTGTTTATGGTTATTTAATTTATTATGAGATAATTTATTAAATAATCTATATGGCAGATTATTATTATTTTGCTAGCACAGAAAATATAATTAATACTAAAAATTTTCTTGTTAAAAAATAAACGAATTTTATTTTATTTCATTTTATAAATAATAATAATAATTAAAAAGAAAGGGCATCAGATGACGTTTTGTCCATTGGGTAGTTTTGTTTTGGTTTTACATTTTAAAACCAAAACGAAAGGATGCGATGTGTCGTGGTTTTCAAGTTTTAAAACAAAACGTTATAATAAGACTTATAAAGCTTTGTGTTGTGCATAAAAAAAAGTTTTTATTTTTAGTACTTGAACAAACAACGAAGAGAAGAGTGATATATATAGATATACTCTTGCATTTTCGTTTTCTGTACGTGAAAATAAACAAGAGAAAAAGATTAGAACTTTTTTTCATTCTTGAAGAAAGGGTTCTTTAAATTTAACCATATTCATATCAAGTGTTGAAAGTGGGACGTATTTTTCGATATGAAATACATAGAGATTTTGTATTTTCGAAATTCAGTATCGATCGATTAATCCTCACAAATTTCAGGTATTTATTTTTGTTTGTTCTTGCTATGAATATGATTGTTAAACGCAATAAATGAATATAGGATTGTATTTTTATTTCTGCTGCTTATACGATCTTCAAAAAAGGTATCTAAGAAAAGTTTTCATTGACAATGGGAGCTCAAAATTGGATGTAATACAAGCAATGGATTGAAATTTATGAACTCACAGCCTCACAAGTCAATGTGCCAGAACAAGAAACAATTCCCACATGACTTGGTTTGTGCATCTACCCAAGCATAATTCGAATCTTGCGTTCCCCTGGTTTGATAATGTCAGGAAAATTAGGACCAATAAGTAGGGTTTTTAATTGTTTGTTGAGAGCAACTTTCACAGGAACCTGAAACATCCATTTATTGAACTTTCAAGAGGACTGCTTATGTATCCAAAAAAACAACTCCGGCTGGAGCAGTTGTGTGTAGCCAATACATTTCCAAATGCACAAAATATGCAGACTTGGCAAGCAAACTATGCCCAAATGTAAGTTTGAAAGATCACAGCAGAAACAGTCAAACAACCATTACAATTGAAACCTGGGATTGAAATGCACCATTTTTTTTCCAACAATGGATAAGAAAAAGTTTACATATGTGAGCAGTTTACAAAGTCCAGTATAAATCATAAGACTTTCCTTCCCATTGCTGACTTCATAGAAAAGCCAATGGAATATAACTAAAATATGCAATGATTACTCTGCAAATGCAAAAAAAAGAAAGCAAGAAAGGGGAAATTAACAGATTTAATAGATTCAAAAAGTGTAAATAAATTGGCAAAAGAAAAAGGGAAACCTACCCTAAAAGAATATGTTGAACTACTTATGTTTCTTTCTAAATGACTACTGAATTAATAATATCATTACCATGTCATGCTGAGGAATTCCTTCTGTAATGCACACCATGAGATCCAATTCAGCTTCAACTGCCTCCATAATAGCTTTAGCAGCAAAAGGAGGAGAAACATAGATCACTGATGCATTAGCTTTTGTTTCAGCTTTGGTTTCTGCCACTGTATTGAAGATAGGAAGTCCAAGGTGTTATGTGCCACCCGTCTTAGGCGTCACTCCTCCAACCTATACGGTGAAACAGAATATTAGGGAAATGTTAGAGCTGAAACATTGTTAAGAAAGAGTGTGAAGAAAAATGGATAGAGAAGAAGAGTATAGCTGTAGGTCGGAAGAAGGGGGCAATAAAACAAATATTGCACATCTGAGAAACTGGAAGGTAAAATATCCCCTCTTTTACTATATGCAGATCATCTTCTGTTGGTTACAAATGGAGACATGTTAATGGACTTTAACTACATGCCCCAACAAACAATTTGGGTGCTTATAATAATTGAAAAACTACCAAAAGAGTTATTCTTAAAAAAAAAAAACTGAGATCATAAAGCACTGTTGAAAACCTAATCTGTGATTTCCTCCATAGTCACAATCAACTAGTAAATTCATATGATTACCATATCATGAACTAAACAAGTAAATAAATAACTAATAAGGATCAGCACCAGCTCTAGTTATGTTTGTTATAAACAACATTATCTGTTGGCAACTATATGCCGTGTTGTAACCTAAAATTATGCCTTACGGCATCCAGCAACAATAGTAATGGAACAACAATGAAGGAAAAAACCAACGCCTAATAGTTCACACTAATAGTTCACAGTCACGTAGACTACTCAGAACAGGAATATTACAAAAGACCATGAAAGAAGCAACAAAATTTAAAGTTGAACCCAATATTACAGAGCCAGGATCCTCTGTCCAAGATTACTCTGTCCTATTATGTCCATTGAATGTCAGCCATCTATTATGTGGATCTTGTTGTTGTGCGTAAACGTGAATAAATTCGGAGTGAAAATAAAATAACAGCAAGAAAAGAACACTAAAATTTTTATACTGGTTCGGCAATGCTTACGTCCAGTTTGGAGACGACTGGGTATTTCACTATAACAATGAGAGCATACAATAGTGTTTCCCAAGAGACCCAAAACAACCCAAGCTCCTACTAGAAAAGAGAAAACAAAACAATATAAATAATTTTTCTTTTCACTCTCCCTTTCACTATGCT
>JAOQMK010000003.1:6280335-6295687 GCA_027564415.1 Erythroxylum macrophyllum
AGACGGTAAGATTTAATGTAACATATAGGTTCTCTTGCAAGAACAAGTGAACAGAGATTGAAATGAAACATGTCTTTTGTCTTCTACTACTCATTTTAAACAGTAAAGTTTCTGCGGACCTTTTTGGTGCAAGATGTAGGTTGAGACACAAAACAATAGGGTAATTGCAGCTCAGGTCATGCTTAGAGCTGTAAGCAGGTCTGAGTTAGATTATCTAAAGAATTTTAAAAAGCTTTAAGTTTATACTTATTAAAAATCAATCGAAAATTAGCTTTATTTTAAATTCAAGATTGATCCTTTATAAAAATTTAAATTTAAGTCAATACTGTTTATCAATAATTAAAAAATGCAACTAGTTTGACCAGTCTAATTATAAAAATCAATTTTATTTGATTTTTAACTTTTTGATTCGTTTTATTTTAATAACTTTTATTATTAAAAAACGTTCATTTTTTATTAACAAATAAATTCTATCAATTAACTTTTATTAAGTAATTTTTTAAAATTAAAATTTGAAATTTTAATATTATCTTTTAATCACATTTCAAATGTTTTAATTTTATTAATTTTACAACGACCTTTTAAACATTGAAATAAACTTTTAAACATTGAACTTGCTAGTTTAACTTCCGTCTGGCTTTTAAACCATTACCATTTATATTTATATTTTTTATTATTAGATTATTTATCATAATATCAATAAAATAGGAATTAGTATAATATTATATGTTTAAATAATATTAGACAATTTTATAAGAAGTTGAATTGATTTTTTTATATATAATTCAAAGTTTTAAACTTAATTTTTAAATTAAAATTCAATTCATAGACTAATTTTGGAACTCAAACCTTTTAATCTTCAAGGCAAATGAGCTTATCAATTGTTACAAATCTAGTCATACAAAAGATTATAAAAAGAACATAGAAACATAAAACCACCCATTCAAAGCACTTTGACACCAGAAAGGTAGAAGTGAGAACTAAAACCTACCAGTCAACTAGTCAATCTCCAAGACATGAATCCATTAAAAACCCTCTCAATTTCACATTCCACAAGTAGCCTAAGCAAAGAGAAGTCCGGAGAAACTCTGCACATGTTTCCTTCAACAGGTACTGATCTCCTCCAGTCTGTAGTTTCATTGATCCTTTTTATCCTTTCATCATCTTATTATAGAATGCTCTTAAAACATTTATTATAAGCATCTATCAATTCCAGCACCACATTTCCTCTCTTACTGAACACAAGTGAAAAAAAACAGAAAAAAAGAAAAGGGTGAAAGAAGGTTAGTCATAGACGAAAATAGTTAATAGAATTGCTGTTCATATAAATTGCAGGATGATTTAATGAAACATCGTAGCCCAAGATTGCATTAACACAAAAGAGGAATCAAATCTGATATGGAAAGACCAAACACCAACAATCAGACATGTGCACAATCCTCAGAAGGTATGTGCTTTTGACACATCTACACTATCCTACCAAGAACATGTTGATATGCTCGATTCCATTCTGATAAAGGCTCTTGGTTTTCCCCAAGAACAGTCTCAACTTAAAGAGTTTTTTGCTTGTTCTCGTTGGAGGATATATAACACTTTTTTACTGCAAGCATTTCATCGCTTCTAGGATCTGCATGTTTTCTTGCTCCCACCCTTTTCAACGAATAGGATGGTATTGTGTAATGCCACGCTTTGGAGGTAACTTCCTCAAAATGAAAAGAACCAAGGATGAAGGCAAAATCTCCACTAACTGCACACAGAAACAGGTAATAGTGAAAATCTTATGCATAGGAATCTAGACCCAAAAAAAAGAAAAAGTTAAAGTTTTGGCTATTCCAATCCAACCAGACAGATTATTATTTTAATTTTCTCACCATAACATTCTGAAATCCAAATTTGAAGGGTATGAAATTGAGCTAGGTCATGTTCGACAAAAGGGCTATGAACTATGCATACAAAAGAATTTAACGAATAACCTACATTTTCCTGTAGAGATTACATATGTCCAGCAATATCCAGCACTTTCCTTGTACAGGTCATATGTGTATAGTGAAATCATGTAGATTTGTAGGGAAAATGGAACCATATATTACAGATCCCAGCAAATGTGTTTCTTGTGAATAAGTTCAAGAGCAGAGTATATTGGTGAATAGTAACAGAAAGCGAACGAATATTTGCATTTTGTTTGACATTAAGCAATATTAGGGTAACATCGTATGAACATTTAAGATTAGAGGAGTAATCATGGCACTGATAAGTTATCCATAATAATGAAGTACAGAAAATCATAATAAACTTACCAAGTAATATATGAAGTTTAAAACTGGATGGTCCAACACATCTAGGTCTGCCGCTTGATCAAAAGCATCAAAGCACATCTAAGCATTGTTAGAGAACAGAGTAAGTTAGTGTCAGATGCTCATGTAACATGGAAGAAACAATTAAGCTTTAGAAACATGGCATCAAAATTTGCATGCAGAAGAAAAAGGTTGAAAAGGATAAGCCTCAGTCAACCAGTAATGGAAGAATTTCATGCAAACATTTAATACTGCATCATAATTTTAACAATTTCCTTATCAAACTTCACCATGCTGAGGCACCATTTCACTTAACCAAGGTCAAGATACAGAATTTGTTTTAGAAGAGTTGAGCAGGCTCACCATGATGCATCTGATGAGGAAGCATAAGGAACATATGGTGGTCACATAGCCAACCTGTAAGTAAAGCAAAAGAGGAAGAACAAAAATGTCAAATGAAAACAGTACTGAAAGCAAAAAATTAACAACGTTTATAAGAGAAATATACCTCTTGAAGCTTCTTACGCCGCCCTTTGGATTCCACGGGAAAGCGCTGCAACATTAGGAATAGCCTGACAGGAGATGAAAATTGTGAAATGAAGTAGATCAAAATACAGCAAACGTGGTGTAGAGATGTAACTTAGAATTAGGTCATATTATCTGCACAAAGAAAGGCGACAGAAGATGACAGAATACAGAGTATATGCCTCTTCTCTACAAAAGCATTAGATCAAAATGAATCCATTGCCACATCCATGATATTATGCCATTTCCATGTGAGAGACAAAAATAAACAGTTACAAGCATCAATTACGGCAGGAAAACAAAAGCATATAAAGAAAGTTATAGAAGGGCCGACTTTTATCTGAATTTTGTCACATACAAATCTGACAAATTTGGGGACTGAAAAACTACAATTGAGCCACAAGACAACAGTTCATTGACTAACCTAGTCTCCAGGAGAAAGAAAAGCTATAATGCGCCATCTCATAAGAATCCTAAAGAGTAATGGTAGAAACATCATAAGCTGGCCTATGATCCAGCTATCCAGACTAAAGTGGTGAGAGATAAAGGTCTTCTGCTATCATCCACACAAAGTAGGAGGACAAATGTATATTGCAGTATTACCTTCCACCATAAAGGAGAAAGCCAAGAGCTGCAACTAAAGATACTCCTGCAAATGATAAAAGCATCAGTTATCACTGTAAAACTACTCTGTATAATTAGAACATTTAAAATAATACTGAAGAAAACCTGCAAAGAACATCTTAGAAATGATGACGACAACCAGGATATTCTTCCACCATAACACCAACCACATAGCAATCTGGAATCGATCAATTTGAGTGTTAAGGTGAAATTAATACACGTGCACACACACAGAGATATAAAGGGGACAATAGCTCTGTAAATCATAGGTCATCTTGATCAGAGTTGCAGCTTGCAAAATGGTATCCAAAAAGACAATAACTTGGTCTCAGGAAGACAAACAAAATTCTAGTTGCAACATTTTGACAAAGGTCTTACAATTACTAAACTATCAGTATGATGTACCAAAAGAGTCCACAATTACTCAAAGAGAAACTTCTATGTTAAAATTTTCATAAAGGGCTGTTAAATGCAGATTTTCAAACTCCACTTTGATAATCTTCCAGGTTATATGCACGGTAAATGTTGCCCACTAGACGATTTTTTTTAGCTCTAACTCTAACAATTGCGTTAACACCCTAGAGAATCTCTCTGTGTACACATTGCTTGGGCACATATACCTAGAATTAATATGATCCGAGGCATGCATAAAGCACCCTTACTCAAGACATCATGCCTAATAGTAGTAAAGATATTAATGTTAGGAATAAGCTGCAAGAGCATATTTACAATGTCATTTTTCATTTGTTTTAAATTAATGCCATAACCAACCAATCAATCCAACCACAAAAACGATTATACCATGCTTATTTGTTTCTATATGCAACAAACTGCATTTCATTTCAGCAAATCTTCTACCTCAAGATCTTTTCTTTCCTTTTTGTTTTTTTTCCCTTCGTATGGTGTGATGAATTCCGGCAGTGGTCTATTTGTTGGGAATGCCCATTTAAATTCCCACTTTACATAATCAGTACAAAAGAAGGTAAGGTAACATAGGATTTTAAAAACTTTTAGACACTCACCATTTCAATTATTCCAATATTTAAACCACATGCATTAAGTTAATATATTCTTCTCTTCCTATTTTCCTCACTAACAGTATATGTTTTATCTGTTCATGTAAACTCAGTTTCACAATTCCTCAAATAACTATAAAATCTAACAGTTTCTTCTTTAGTGGTTAATGATCCCCTAAAAGCATTCCACGTTACAGCATTTATATATAGCACCACTTCAGATACAATGGCATAAAACATTGGGGTGTAAGGATCATATGGTAACAGTTTGAGAAGTTTCTTTAAACCATTTTAAGCAATGTTTTCAGCCTTAAAAGCGATATATAACATTTGTTTAGCTGCTTGTTCCAAGCACCATTGTATTGATTTACAGAAACAGAGAAGTTATCCACCTGAATAACATAAACCACTGCGTTGATTGTAAAGAAACTTGGTCTAAGTCCATCAGTAGATACAGCACGTGCCTGTCAAATTTAATTAACGTCAGAAGCAGATAAATATACTCCAAAGTAGACCAAACAATTGACTAAGCAAATGAACGTAACCTGGTAATAAATCTCTGCCCAGAAGAGGACCAAAAGCGCGTAAGTTGTAAAGAAAGCAAGACTTGGCAAATCAAGTAGGATGTGTTGCAAAATCTGGCCAATGCAAGCCATCACGCTACATATTAGGTACAAGCATAGGCACCAAAAGTTAATCAGAAAACACTAATCAACATAAGAACACCAACCATTGGACGTATGTGTTGCACGTCCCGACGGAAAACAAATACTACACATCGAACTGCAAATCAGGAGAAAAAGTAAAAGACCATGTAATAACATCAGAAATCCAGGAATTAAAAAAATATTAAACCTCAACATCAAGAGATACTAACCCCCATTGACCAAGAAATTGAGGAAGTGGAAAACCTTCTGAGTGGTCCAACCATACTCCGGAACTCTCAATTGAATCCGTACCAATTGAACCTAATGCCGAAACATAATACAATTTCCTAAGCATGAAACAAATCGAGAAAAATAAAAACATACGCAAAATCATGCAGGAAAGCCGCTAAAAAGCCGGAAACCCTAGAGAAACATCAATTGCAAACTGCATCGGTTGGCAATAATGATCACAAAATTAAAATTAAAAGTTTAATATTATTATGAATAAGAGTCGTAGTTAAAGGTATGTGAAATTGAGAAAAGAGAAGCCGGCGGTTACAAGAGCGACAACGGCGACTAGCCCGTATAATACCGCTAGGACGTGGAAGATAGAGTCCTGCCACTTGACCGATTCGTTAATATGATGCCACCAGCTATGCGCTTCTTTCAAATTAAGCCCTATGACCTCCGCCATTGCTGCGGCGCCGCCGCGTGCCATCACTCGCCTGAGATTGTTGTCTTCTTCTTTTTCTTAATTCTTGTTATTTAAATTTAAATTATGGAAACCCAATCCAATCAGAATAAGAAAGAAACAGTGAAGAAGAAGAAGGAGAAGAAGGAGAAGAGCTCCCTTTTTATTAGATTAGAATGATCTAATTCTGTCTTAATCAAATAATTAATGAGGTGAGTAAATCAAATAGTTAGATTTAAATTAAACCAGTTTGGTTGGCTTCTAGTTTGTTAATTAATTTGGAATGTTGGTCTTTAAGTTTAGGGTGTTCCAGAAACACAAGACAAGATGACATTGATAACAATGCCACGTCATCATTATGTCCGACCTTTTCACATGCCACCTAATCCTTCCGCTTTTAAACATTCCTGGCTCACGGTAAATTGATAAGGAACTCTTCTTACTTAAACGAAGTTGCGAGTTTAAATTTTTTTATGTATGCTGTTATTTAAAATTTATCGTAAAAAAAAAAAAATCAAATTATACAAATTTTATTTATGTCATTTAAGAATATTTTAATTATTAAAAGTAGGCTTGGCCAGGCCCAACTCACTCTGACCTAATTTAATCCGATTCGTCTAATCTTGAAGTTAATAGATATGTTTGATTTAACAAGATCACAAGATACCTTTTTTGATTTGTTTAATAGTCAATTATAAAAAAATGACATTATTTTATAGAAAACGTTATTTTCTACTTTTTAATTTTAAAATCTCACCGAACCTAGTCGAGTTGAGTTTTCGAACTATCTAAGCTTAGTAAGACTTGGCCCAAATCGGGCCTTGAATTGGGGTTGGGCCCAACAGAAATTGCTCAAGCCCGGCCCAAGCCATCGTCACCCGTAATTGAAAAGTATTTTATTGTATTGGAAATTTGTTTTGAGTATGAGAATTTTATTAAACATAAAAAAAAATTTCCATGCGATTAATATGCATTATTTATGACAATCACATTATTTTTTGAAAAATGACAATTTAGTAAAAATATTTTTATAAATAAACGAAAATGTCTAATTTCAATTGTGTAATAAAATTTAATACAGTTGAAGGTATTTTATTACGATCAGAAAATTTAAATATTATTATTACTTAATAGAACTACATTCAACTACAATCAAGTAGAGCCCTGAAAAGCAATCAATGAACTTATTCGGAAATTTCCGAAATGTCAAGAAAATTTGTTGGAGCTGGACTCTCCCCTAGTTTTCTGATTGTATTCAGAAGCCTCGGACAGTAGGAAGGAGAATGAAGTTTCTGATTCATCAAAAAAGGATCGCTGGAACTCTTGAAATCTTGCAAAATTCAGTGTTTCAGTGTTCAATGGCACGGAATAACTGGTAGATTCATCAAAACTCCCCTTCGCGGGGCCAAAGCTGAAATCCATACTTCCAACTGTCTTACCTGTTTCTTTGTTGTCCATTTTATCGGATGAGGCAGCCTGTCTACTAGTTTCTTCGTGGGGAATGGCTGGGGTGTGACCTTGGAACAAAGCAATGTGTCCGAAGAGCTTATCTTTCCTTGAAAAGGTTGTGCCACAGGAACATAGCCATTTGTCTTTGCCACAATGTTTCTCGTGAGTTTTGAGGTCTGCCAGGACGGAGAATTTCTTGTTGTTGCATCTGCTGCAGGTGTAGGCTTTGTCACAATGGGTTCTCTTGTAATGGTTTTTGACACAAAGGATAGTCTTCAGAGGCTGAAACTTTTTGTGATCTTTGTTCCTCTTGCAGCCAGCAAATGGGCAGGAATACCTCTTAATAAGCACCGGCTCCGAGCTTGATTCCTGGTGTGGTTTCGCAAGTGCAGCAGGAGATTTGTACTCGTCACCGTGACCCCTCATATGCATCCTTAAGTTTGCATCTCTTTTAAAACCCTTCCCGCATATCGTGCAGAAGTGCGTATGTGGTGCAAGGATTTCGTCTTTTTCCAGTTGTAAGATCTCATAGGAACCAGGTGGAAGATTCTCTCCTTCATCAGCATCTTCTTCATCTTTCAGTTCATGTTCTTCAGCAGAGTGGTTTGGTTCAGAAACATTATGTCCACAACCATGTTGTAAGAACTGTGAATGTACACTGTTGTTCATGATCTCCCCAGAAGAAAAATGAAATCCATCAACTTGTTCAAGCTGTCCATTTGAAGGAGTGGTTGTAGGGAGAGTACGCCTCACGGTTGCAGATGGGAGAAGACTTCCTGCAGTGGAGATCAACTGAACTATTACGGAAGTGATTTCAGCTGTGATCAATTGCTGTCGCTGAGCTAAAAGTTGATCGGGCTGCCCTGAAATCTGGCCCTTCTGGACCGCAATAGAACTCACCATATCTTGAAGCTGATGAATCTTTTGGTCTAGGAAAGAAAGATTGTTAAGCATAGCTCTAGGATCCCAATCTTGCATTTTGTCAGCTTGAAATGTCGATTTGATTTGACTACCAGAGATGTGAGAGTGAGAAGATCCGGTTTCAGATGGTATATTGAATTCTTGTAAAGATGGTTCCATCTTATGTCCACTATCTTCCCACGTCCGCTGCTGTTCTGGCATTCTGAAATTTGTGAAAAATGGGTTCTCTGAGGATATCTTTTTTCCAAATTCATTCTCCATAGGTGTAGATTCATCCCATGAGTCTGCATATAGCCTATCTTGACGATCCATTAACAAGTCCTTTGGTACGAAGATCCAGTGGTGATCAAAACTGGAACTCAGCATTGCATCAGAAGATTAGTTTACAATCTTATGTCTTAAAGGAATTGGATATATAGTATTATCAACTTATGAACAACATTAGGACTCCTCAGAAACATCATAGAGAAAACCTCAAAGCAGCGTAAATCAGTTAGCCCTTAATCATGAAACTATGCAAAATTTAATTTTCGTAAAGTAAATGACGTTATAGACTCCTCAAGTTGAAATGCTAGGCAAACATAGAAGCTGCTTTTGTTCTTCCGTAGTCCACTAGTGAACAAAGTTACAAGCTAACAATCAGGAATTTTGTCAAATACCAATGGTCAACGAGATTCACGAAACCATTCCAGATTTTCCCCAGAACTCGTTTCAGGAAAGCGAACCAGGGCATTCACTTCAATTGTAAGAAAGAGAATGGATGATGACTGCTGCTTAATGCAGTTGATTTCTAACCCTGAGTGTAAAACAGTATCAGACGTCGCCTCTTTCATTATTTTCGCTTTTTGTCTCCCAAAAGACAGCTTTTATCAAACAATTAGGGAAGAAAAGGGAGGGGAATGCTTAAGATTATTGTCGACACTAAATTTGTTGGGATTACAATGATTACCCATAAGCACAAATGTGGTTTCGGGACAGTTTATGAGCTATTCAAAGCAAGGAACTATCAGAAGATCCCGATATTTGTTCAAAAACCTACAATCGAACATCAATAAAGCACAAGGAACAACAAGAGTAATTACATAGTTCAGAATTGCAATTATGATAAAATCGTAATAGAGAAGGATCGTGCTTTGACCAAAAAAGAGAAATCAAAAGAAAGGCTCTTACCAGATTCAAAAAGATTGCCTGAGATGGTTGGTTCATCTGGGTTGGCGGTAATCAGAAAAAAGAGAGGAGCGAAAGAGGAAATTGGTCAATCTTTCATGGGCACCTTAATAATACCAAAATCCATCAGTAAGATCAGTTTTTTTGGGAAGTCAAAGAATGGTATTTTGAGCCACCATGAATAGTCAACATTTAAATCAGTAAAGTTTCCACCTTGATTACAGAGATGCAGCTCATTGGTGAAGAGGATTAGCGGGTGAGTGGATAGAAAGAAATGAGAACCTTCTTCTTCTTTGCTCTGCTCTGTTTGGTGCGCAACCATGAAACAGGGCATCATAATAAGGAGACAAAAGGGTCTTTGAAAGTTGTAAACACTCATTGGAGATTGAAGATCGGATGTGGGGTCCCCGTTCCAAGTAGCTTGATTCTCTTTGCTCTCTTTACCACCGGTCCATCCCGTGGCCACGGCTCCAACTAAGATGCTTCCCTTTCCATTATTTTAATTGGTTTCACATAGCTTTAAACAACTGGAGATCAAGTATAAACTCCAAAGAAACAGACTTTAAGAGGTAAAATTAAAAAAAAAAAAAGCATATGCATGATATGTTTAGAGGCCTAGGTTTCGGCATTATCTTGGGGAGGATGAATCGGGGAGAGGCGTCGGTCATTGAGAAGCTAAAATAAATGTTTATGCATGAAGCAAGCAGTTGAGATGGTCAATGAACTCTCGCTCAAATGGTCATGATACACATGTTAGAAAGTAGGAGCTCACTAATCTATGCGTGCGACCGTGGCTTCCAAGAAACTCCCAGGGTTTAGATTATCTTCTCTCATTATTATTCTGTTATTATCATGTTCATTAACATCTAGTATCTATTTACTTTCTCTAAGTCATTAATTAGATAGATAAATATTCATAAAATAGGATAGCAACAGGTGACATGTTCCCCGATCCAGTGATAAGTTGTGTACAAAGGGAAGTATATAATACTTGGGAACTCCCCATCTGTTAGGACAAGGAGTGTATCTTTAAATGAATGTAAGATCCGGGTGGTTTCAAAGTTATTTCCTTCAGGATAATGTAACATAAGTGCCCAAAGGGGTGTGAATAATAAAGTAACAGCAGATGTTTGTTCAAGTTGATGTCTTCACTTGATAATAATAAGAGTCGCTGTGTTGAGCTGATAGATGGCAAATTGTGGGATATATATGGACACAGGATACCTGAAAATATTGTTGGAAAGTAAGCTTAAGTACCAAGAACTCCTCAATTCAAAACAAATTGATAACCATAATCGACTGAACTGCTTCGACATCAATCTTAAACTAATCTGTGTTGGCTTTCGGATCCGGTTTGTCTTTCAAATAATACAATTTGAAAAATCAACGCCCTGCATGGTTCATTTGAAACATAATGTCCATGGCAGCTTCTTCTATAGTCACCTTCCAGCTAGCTTCCTTCAAAAGTCTTAATTTACTTACTGCAAGCTCTTGTTGCTAGTTTATCAATTTCCAATTGGGATATCTAACATGCTGCCTGCTGCAAAAAAGAAATCAGTTCTGTGACAACATTTCAAAACAAGATAGCTGGTAGGAAGAACAGGAACATAAGTTTCATGTAAGAGAATTGATCAGGAGCTGCTGGATGCATTTTCGAGCTGTAGCTTTTCCACACAAGGCTTACCCTCAGATTGATTGGAGTTGGTCATATGATCCCTCAATTACATCCATCCAAATCAATGCCCTACATCAGTAACCGTGTTCAATGATAGACATTGCTCAATGTTCTTACAGTTTGATGCCAGTAGTCTCAAAGCACAGAGCTGGAACAGTAACCATTAGATATGTGAATGGTCTGAAAGATGGATAATACATAGAGTAGGCTGTGATGACACTACTTGAGTGTCCATTTAATAGACAAATAAGATACTTCTAACATGATACCCTCCACCCATCAGACCACGCTCACCATGAACTACCTCTTTGCGGACTTTGTTGTATGTATCAGAAAAATTCAAACCAAATGTGACTGCAATGCCGCAACACTTTTGCTAGTTACACGGTAATGAATTTTCTTTCGTATGTATGAAACTCAGATTTTCAAGTGTTCAAGCATAATTCGAAATTCCCAGCAAGACAATAAAAGGTAGTATCTAGTGGGTCGTTCATAAAAATCATGTTGAGCAACTATATGAACACTGCAACTATTTTGTGAACACAGAAACTGGTAAAAGAATTTTGATTACCCTTCTTGTCAACCGGTAAACTTGGTACCTTCGTATAACCATTCCTGGCTAGCTCTCCGTGGTAAAGGTAGCAATTAAAATCTTTGTTAAGTTGCCACTAGAGCTGGCACCATCAGTAGCTCCTACAATCCTGTTCTTCTTTAATATTTCTCTCTCTCTCTTGCAATTCTATGTCTTTTCTTATGCCTACATGTTCATAATTATGCAAGTATTTGTACTCTTGATATACTTGGTCTTCTGATAACACAAACTAGGAGTATGAAATGGAAAATCACACTCTCAACAAAGCTCTTGGGAACTTGAGAACCTTATATCAGACCCAACAACACTATGATCAGTGATTAATCGTTGTAATAAACGGCGTATTAGAAGAAGAAATCAAAAAACAAATTACAGAAGACACTTACAAAGAGCACTCTCCTTGCTAAGTAATATTGCAGAAGGAACAAATGGAGGATCACTCTAGCAAACTATGCTCGATAAATATTGCAGAAGACATAAATGGAGGCTCAATTTTGCAAAACATGCTAATAAATACTGCAGAAGGCACAAATGCTCACTCTTGGTGAAACACAATAAAACAGTCAACCTACCGCAGAAGAAAAGCATCGACCAACTTTTACCCATTTAAGATTTTAAATTCTTATCATGTGGTTTCCGTCAAATACATACATAGACCATTGAATAGAGAGAATATAATTTGCATACATCAGAACTCGAAATATACCAGCTGCATAGTTCAAAAATCTATCAGCTGGCAATCTGTTATTCACATTTGGCAGCAGGATTTTGCATGTTGTGACCTCCAAAAAGTATACAGTTCACTTTAATAGCATAAAAAATTTAAATCCCTCTAATCATATTCACCTTGATCTCCATACATCAATCTAGAGCTCTGGCTACAAGGATCATTGCCTCCTGCAGAGTTAGAATAAGCCATTAGACCTTTGTTCAGTATCCTAAAGTACAATCTATATCTTGAAGTGTAATTTTTCCAATATACAAATCACTTTTGTGATCAGAACAAAGTGGGAGACAAATACGATTCAACCGTTCATGAATTGTACCCATCCCAGGAACCCACTTCTCCTTGTCCATTGGGCTCACACTTAGAATACTCTGCAGTAACCGTACGTGATAGATAGTAGTGTCTGTTCTATTACAGAAATGAGCAGCACAGATATGTGAGGGCTCTTCAGAAGCAAGTCTGATCAACACCATAGATAACACTCCATCTACAGGATTTGGATCTGAAAGATTTTTATCTCCCATCATCTTTACTTCTCTTTCTGTCGGAAAGTGCATTTCTTCTTCTCTGTGGATGTTAAATACTTTCAGATCTTTGGAGTAATGTTTAATGGCCTCACGTTTTGTTGCTTCATGCTTTTCTGCCAAGGTCAAAATACAAGAAAACCTCATGTGGTAGCTGACAACAGTTTTTACCATTTTGAAGTTATGGCAGCAACAAAAGAAATCAAGCCATCTTCTCCCAACACCTGCATACCACTTGATAATGTCAGCATCTTCCAAAGAAGTAAGCAGACTGATCGGTCTTGGACGACCCATGTGGTTTGTAAACCCTACCATCTTAATGGCTTTCCTCACAAGTTCAATGGGTGCACAAACCTTCATGCAAAGCTTTGTCAAATCCTCCACTGTTCTCTTAGCATACTTTCTTTCTTCCTCTTCTTCAGCCCTCCTCTTTTCTTCCTCCATTGCCTTCATAGCTTTGACTGGCGACAAGTGCTTCTCCACCTGTTCTTGGAAGTTGTCATAGGCATCAACAAGCCCTTGAGGCAGTTGATTCCTAATATGACTTAGTGACAGAAAATCACCCGTAGTCAGCATCCTATGCCATGTCCAACGATCTTCCAAGGACCCCATAAACTCTTGAATCGCTTCATCTGCCCAAGTTGCAAAGATTTCTCGCACTTCATTCTCAATTTGAAAATCAAATTTGAATTCATGACCTGTTTTCAACTTCTTAAATACATTATGCAGCAGTTTTAAGCCTAATTTCTTCCTATTCCTCTCCCTGGCATTCTTCAACTCCAAAGCCTTAACTTCTTTCTGTCGAAGATACTTCTTTCTAGCTCTAATTGCTTTTTCTGACATAGGAGGCCGCAAAACTGAAGGTGGGACGGCTTGCAATTCCATACCCAAAAAAGCAATTTTCTCTGAAACTGCACTGTGTATGGCCGTTTTCACTTTATCAACCTTCAATTCCAGTTTCTCTTCTAAAAGCCTCAGAACCCGACTCTTCAAATCCATAGCCAACATCTTTCGTCCTGAAGTGATTACTAATATCTCATCCAAGAACCTCACTGCATGTATCTTCACTGGCTTGTAAAAAGAATTATGCTGTTCATCAATCTCATTCTTTTCAAATTTCATATTCTTTTCTTTGATTTTTAGACGCATTTCTTGAATTTCTTTATCAAACCCATTAAAATAAATATTAAGTAAAATTGAACAGAGCCCACATTCTTGAGGAAATCCTCTTCCCAAATAGAGCCCTCCCAATTCAATTCTCAACACTCGACATTGAAATAAACGCATAATCACATCAATCAAAATTACATCCTTAATTTTCTCTCCTATAAACGAACACAACTTATCCATATTCCTCTTATCAAACGCATTACAATTGAATTGAACATTAAACCACCAGCTTGGATTCTCCACTGAATTCTTTAGATACCTTATAGCCGTATGACGCCCCATATTGGCACGCCCTCCATAAGAGAAAGTAACAAACCGATCATCATATACATTCTCTAACACAATCCTAATAGTTTCAACAAAAACTTTGAGTTTCAAGTTGGGCAAAGTCAAGGTCTCACCTTTACCGCTCAATGTGACACAATTGGATTCAATACTGAACCGGTTCTCAAAAATCTCACGACCCAGTTCCTCAATTGAGAAACGCTTCGAGACCAAGTTGTAAAGGCAAGAACTTGAGTCTCTCAAATCGTCGGCGGGGTGATAGGTAATGAGGTTTTGGGAGGCTGTGAGGAGAACAGAAGGTGAAGCAACAACGTTTTGGATAAGATTGAAGAACTTGCCATGATAGAACTGGGACAAAACTAGAGCTTTGAGTTGGGTTTTAGTTAGGGGTTTAGTAGAGTCGTTGTGGTGACATGGGGTTTTAGGAATGGTGTCGGTAGGGTTTAAGGGCAAGGTTGAATAAAGGAATTGAAGTGAAGGAGATAGATGAAGCAACAGTCTGCGATCAAATTTTGCAAGAGACAGCATTTAGACATTGACAGAAAGAGACATTAGGAGACAGAGGGATAGTTAAAAACCTGCAAGTGTTGAGCTTGGCAAGAGAAATTTGGAGTTTTGACACTCGCACTTCCCACTTCCGCTGTTCCTCAGTGGAACGCAGACCCTTGTTTTAAGGAAATTATGAAAAGACTACACATCTTTTAGAAATACAGTTTTTTGTATTATTAATATTTGTTGATTTATTTTTTTCACTTTTTAATTTAATTTATTGTAATAAAAAATTAAAAATTTCTTTTATTTTTTTACCGTAGTTTTCTATTTTCAGCTTTTCTTAAAAAAAACATGGCTAATAATGCTAACATGATTATATTTTTATCACCGATAAAAATTATATATTAGATAAAATTTAATTAATTAAATAAAATTATTTTAATATCTTATATAATATTTATTAACAAATTATTACTAAAATTATTTTATTTATTAAAATAAATAATTTAAAATTAACCTTTTATTTATAAATTAATATTTATTTTAAATATAT
>JAOQMK010000003.1:6314758-6328816 GCA_027564415.1 Erythroxylum macrophyllum
GATTACCAATTATAGGTACATCCAGGAGGAAGAACATAGGTAAAAACCCTTTGTTGGGAGAAGAATCTCCGGTGAATTGTCCGGTGACTCAATCCCAGACTCGGGACCGTAACAGATTTCCATCAACAAATATAGGTTCACAAATTATTAACAAACTAGAAACATGCAGATAGGAGTGTAAATTGATTGCCATCCATAGCAGCAATCTAACTTTCATAAGGAAAAGCAATAATAATAATGACATTTTCGTCATTTCCTTGCTGCAAGTGAAGCTTTGTTTTGCTTCAAAGTCAATTAAAATTGCACATTCTATTCTAAGAGCACTACTCTAAAAAAAACACTAAACAGGGTGCAAAAGAAAATTAAAAGAGTACCACCGCTTCCATCATTTTAGAACATAATGGGGGATATGGAGGTGGGGGTTTGCATTTCATGAAGGGAGGTTGGGTTTTTGTGTTTCAACTCAACGGTTGCAAGTCCTAGAACATTCAAGGCATCGAATGATGTGTTCAAAAGTACAATTTGTTTCTAGCTGGCACCATTTGAATATATTTGTGAAAAAAATGTATATACCTGCAAGTAGTGTCCCGACATTTATAGGCAGATCCACCAAAGATGTGGAATGGAACAGAGAAGAATTCATTGTAAATCAGGCCACAGTAAATTGAAAAAATTGACATTAAAAGTAGTACATAACGTCCACCAAAAAGCATCTCCATAAAGCTTCCAAGTCTCTGCAAGAAATAAATAAAAAATTTAGGTATAATAGCTAATGCATAAAAGTTAATATTTTACACTGCAATCAATGATAACAAGTTTGACATATTGTGGCACAGAAAGCAAATATAACTTTTTTCAGTAACACAGGGAACAAAGGAAGCATTCATTTAGCGAAAGCACAAACTTAATTTGAAATGTGAAGTTTCATAATTATAAATTTGATGCAAGTTTATTTATGTGTAAGCACAAGGTGTTTATAATTATAATTTGATGCAAGTTTATTTATGTGTAAGCACAAGGTGTTTATAATTATAAATTTGATGCAAGTTTATTTATGTGTAAGCACAAGGTGTTTATAATTAAAATATTGTTGTCCACCTAACCTTGTCCCTTTGAATTTCAAGATAATAAATCAAATTTAGTGCAAGAACATTTCATCAAAGTCATTAATCTTGCAATTATACAAGTTTGCCCCTTAACTCCACCAAAACAACTTTTAAATAACTAAATCTTATCACGTGCTTATCTTAATTAGAAAGAGTCAAAGAGAATTTGCAATTATATAAGTTTGCCCCTTAACTTCACCAAAACAAGCTTTTAAATGACTAAATCTTAGCACATGCTTACCTTAATGAGAAAGAGTCAAAGAGAAAGAAACATAAATGTCAAAGACAAACAGCTCAATCGAGGAACATGATCAATACCAGTAAACAAAATACTCCTGATTAGAACTTATTTTAAAACTGTAATAAGACAGCTTCACAAGGTACATACCTGATTACTAAGTTTATTTTCCCTTGCTATAAGGACTAGTGCTCCTAACAGCAAGCATATTCCATGGCCCCAATCCCCAAACATCACCGCAAAAAGAAATGGGAATGTAATGACAGTGTAAACTGCAGGATTTGCTTCTTGATATCTAGCAACACTGCCAAATAACCAGTTACATCAGCCTTTTTAATAGTTTAATGGGTCGAAAACATGGCAACCTTGACTGCCAAAAGGTTTGTCCAATTGCTTAACAATATGCAGCATCAAATCCAAGGCTACAAGCACCCAATACACAATTCCAAAGTTGCCTCATTCAAAAACTACACATGTGTTATGTATTTTTGAAAAGAGTAAAGTATGAACAAACGGCCAACTTTTAAGGGTCTTAAACTACACTTTCATACTTGTCGAGAAGAATCAGTATAATATCTGTGTCAGGGCTCACCTTGAATCACATCCTAGAAATCTATGTTGTATTGAAATCATAAATACTTTCCTATAAAATGTTTTTTATTCACCAAAAAGAGAGAGAGAGAGAGAGAGAACAAAAAAGTTGCCTAAAAAGACTGTTGACAGTTCACTAAAAGTACTAACCCGTATGCATCAACAATTTCCTGAAATGCATTTGTGAAGCGATTGGTTCTGAAATAAGTAGGAGGTGACTCCAAAGTATTCATCACGTGGAATATAATGCCCACTTGTGAACTACTATCAAATGTTGCACGTTGAAGTGTCTCCTCAATCTGTTCATCCAAAACATGTTTTTGTAAAAAATTCAGCAAAACGTTCAACCAAATAACGTAATTGAATAACAAATGAACAATAACATTCAGACAGAAATAACGCAGGTACCTGTGGTCTTGCAGATATAGGGCACCAGCCCTCTCCAACGAGACATTTTTTTGTAACATCAAAATCCAGCATATTCAGTGTGTCATATACAGCTTTCTCCCGTCTTACCTGGAAAGTAGAGCCATCCACTATATTGATGAACAAACCATCCACAAATGGTTATCATCTTCAATTCACATGCTCGTCCAAAAGTCGTAACTTCCATTCGACCAAACAAATTCAACAAACAAAATAATTACCCAGACGATTGAATCCTACCAAGTTCATCCATATTGTTAAATGAAATCCAATGGAAGCCAATGCTTGATTTCGGTGGCGAATTCCAGCATCTAAAGTAGCTTCCAGTTCAGAGAGTCTCGATAAAACCTGAAATAAAAATAGAATGTTCAACACGAGGAAGTCCAAGATTCTTTATGTACTAAGAATCAGTGAATAGCTACTTAGGTAAACCATACAAATTGGGGCAAGACAACACCAAGCTAAAGAACAAACTAATCGCGAATGTTGTTTAAATATCATTTGGTTAAGTACAAAAAATATGGGAAAAAAAACTTTTCCGGAAATTGCACTATAAAATGGGAGAACTGTAATGACACATGGCTATCTAAGACATTCAAACAAAACAAACTACAGTAGCTTATCATATTGAAGCGTGAAGCAAAAAATAGTGCATTTCGGCAATATTTTCCTTACTTCTCTTGTTAATTGCCTCTGTTTTGTGATATCTTCAGGAACAGGGTAGCAATTTGCCTCAAAGGCTTCACAAATTTTCAGAATCTTTGCTCTTGCCTGCTCGCCTGAGAAGAAAACTACAAATACAGTTTTCTCAACCTGTAACAATAAACACTTTGTGAATGAGGCTAAATACAGAAAATGAGTCAATGTATTTTCCTAAAAGTAAGACATCGGAGGGACTGAGAATTAGAGAGGATGAAGAGAAGAGAATGGAAGAATTAAATACCAACAAAAAGCTTATCTAGAAGCATGTCAGAAATGAAAGGCACAAACCACTTCAGTTGACACAGGATCCATTATCTCTTCATTAGCCGATGCCTGATTGAAAAGCATATTACCCCTCGTAGCACGAAATAACATCCTTTCAAATCTCATAACTTTTGATCTAGATATAATTCCACTTATAAATCTCAGACCAGATTGATTTGATGGTGCAGACCTCAACTCCTGCATAGTGCAGGCTTGTGTATGAATGTAATAATGGCAAATAAATTCAGCACAAATGACTCAAATGTTGCATGAAATAATATATGAACCTGTTCAAGTAAAGATGCTGAATCCTCACAACCATCATTAGGGAACACATTCTCATTTAACTCTCTTTCGTCTTCCACTGCATGACCATTACTCGATACAAGAAAGCCAACAGCCTGGAATCATCCAGCAAAACACTATGGCATCAACAAATTGGAGATCAAAGATCCCATAGTTCCACTATCTCATTATTTACAAGTACAGGGGATTTTGATAAGCAGTTTCCAAAATAGACTGAAACCAATAATAGGTACATGAAAATTCAGAGAAAAATTCAACAGTTAGCAAGCCCAAAATAAACGAAGTAGCTTTTGAATGTTTAAATTCCTTTCACAAAATAAAAATATCAATCAATCCCCCATAAAGGATGGGAATTACGAGCCAGAGGAAGGGTGCTGGATGGATAAACAATTGAACAACCAAAGGATTAATTTATAAAGCCACGCAACTGTTCCTTTATCTCTCTGCATGCTTGTACGTGTGTAATGTGCATCTATGTGTTAGAATTACCCCCATCTCAAATGCAAATTTGCTTAACCTATAAAATAAACATGTTGATGATTAAAGCCCAAGCTTGAAAGAATTTTAAAAAAAATCGTTTTAATTTCAAATCAACATATGATACTATAGTAAAACAATAGATTTGTTGAAAATATCAAGTGGATTGTACTTAAACCACCTGATATCAAAGACATAGCTGGAGTTAATAAATTCACTAAAATCTGTTTTCATCTCTTCTATTTTGGTTACTGTATAAAGATCGAATATACTGTGAGTACGTCCTGTAGCCTAATACCATGGCTATTTATTTCTTTATGCCGACTACACCAAGGAACCCAACTTCATTCAAGTAGCAACACAGGAACTAAGGCACAAGAAGGAAAAAAAATAGGAATGAAATGAATATAATGAAATTGAAAGGAAAAGAATTTAAAGCATAGATAATTTAGCAGCATATGATATCACTTATTTTCTGGTCGAATTAGGAGTATGATAGCAAGAGATCTACCTTTTGCAGCACCAGTTTGAATTCCAAAAGCTCATTGTATGTTTCCTGAAGTTTCTCGCTGTTAGAGTTCATTTCAATCAGCTCATGTTCATGCTCAGCGAGTTGTATCTAATATCAAAAGATATAGACAACACGTATAATTAGGTTGAGGAATGGCGATACCACGTTGAGTTGCTACTAGCTAGCTCTATCAATAACAGGTTGTTGCAAGTATCATACTGGAAACAAAATTCTAAAGCAAACAAAAAAAAGGAAACTATTGAGATACTTAACAGCTGTAAATAGATTATATTGAGATATAGATAGGTTGTAAATAAATAAGATAGAATAAGTTTGAAATCCCTTAAATTAAGGGATTACATTAGATAGCTTTAGATAACTTTCCATATTTAAATTCCTACTTGTAATGTCCTATATATGGTTGTATACTTCCTATTCAATATATGAGAATATATGAAAATTCTTTCCCACACCATTTACTGTCACCATCTTTTATACCCAAAGGAATATGAGATAATTATACTAATGCCAGTGATCCCAACTATCCTAAAGAGGTTGTGTTCCTAATCAACAGAACTTGTAATCCTTAAGACAAAAAAAAAAAGAACCTTAAAACGTGGATCAAACACTATTTTAGGCAGCTCCCTATCCCATTTTGAGAACGGCGCCACTCCTCGTTCCTTAAGCATCTCCTGAAATTTTCAAGGATATATAGTAAGCACAGGTAATTGATAAATAAGATACAACATTTCCTACGGGTTTATAACTCAGGATCAGTTGACCCCACATGAGGCTCATAGTAATCAATTAATGAAGTGAATCACCCCCCAAATCACTCCGCCATTCACTAGCAGTAATTAGTTTCTTTTAATATAGATAACTTTTCAAATGCCTTGCTTCTAATTTCTAATTTCATTGTTATAGTTTTAGAAACAGAAGCAACAAGCTAATCCCTAAAGCTATAATTCTAATTAAGTAGAAGGATAATGTACCTTAAATTGAATAATGCATTCCTCTTTAGTTGGCCCATTATCTTCATCCTCCGAATCAGTAGAGGTGTCGGTCATATTACCATCGCTATTCGCATCTTTAGACCTGTCTTTGCTATTCTCATTTTGCGAACCCTTGATTGGTGTCTCAGCTATTCGTGACCCATTAGATTCGGATGCAGCAATTCCTGATGAAAGTGGAACAGGAGGACTAATTGGAGAACCAGAATCTTGCAACTTCTTTTTTATCAAATCCAGTGCAGATGATGTTCCTGGCACACCTGATGGCCTAAGGACTGCAGCATCACGACCACCTGTGTTAACAGCAGGAGTACTCAAACTAATTGAAGTAGGTCCTTTTTCATTCGAAACATCAGTATGTGGGACTGACAAGGCATTGTTTTTTGACAGGTCTGCTTCCTGTCTCTTCCTTATTTCTGTCACCTCAAGTGGGACCTGCCAACTACTTAACTGAAGACATGGAGAAAGAGAATTAGAAAATAAAAAATATTAGGCAGAAAAATAACTCACTAGCATATACAAATATTTGCTTCAGAAAAAACACCACAAAGCAAAGTTTTTTCTTGTCTTTCTCTGATTAATAGTGCTCTAATTTTCAAATTGCTACTAAATTCCCACCATACTGAGATAACACTGCAAAACAATTTCTCACCATATAGCATGTCTGGAATAGTACAACAAGGCAGTTTTTGGAAGTCTACCTTTGTTTTGTTGTTGTAGTAATATTTCTTGCCATCATTAGTGGTGATTAGGGCCCAATCTGTACCAGCCAAATTTTCCCTAAACACAAAAAGAAAGAATATATTGAAAATGGAACATATAGAATCCAGTTGTGTTTTCTTATCCAAAAACTAAAGAGAGACTATTGTTTCTTTCATTTTATATTTCTCTCTCTCATTCTTTCCTCCACTTCTTTTATGCCCAAACACAAGTTCAACATGTCCTTTTAAGGCTCTCCAACAACAAAGAAGAGCCAACAGTCATTTTTCCCAGACAGTATCTGAACCATGCAAGTATGCAGATAAAGCTACAGAAATAAAGAGGCCAAAAGGAAATATAAGGACAAAATCCACCCATCGTGAAGTATATGCTTACATTGATACTGGTGTTGGCTGCACTGGAACCTTGTTAGGCTGCATCCAGATTAAAACAAAGCAAAAGAATACTTTCAGCCACACTGCAGGTAGTAACAAGAATGCTACTATGGAAATACACTAAAACACGAAGTAACCTTTAAGAGAAACCCAATTACAATGACAATGGACTGTAATAGGGAACATGCATCAATAAACCATGAAAAAAAAACTAAAAAGATCATTAAAAGAACAGCTGTATTGTATTGAAGAATACAAAAGGTAAAAAAAAAGATTGAAGAAAAAAACATAAGACATAAGACAGTATCAAATGATTAAGACATAAATTAAGAACCTTAATAAGAAAAAAAATATCCAGAATATTATTGATTCCTAATTTGTCTCGGTCAACTAATAATCAGAAATTAGAGTTTCAACAAGCAAACAAGCTAAGAGACACATAGACATTGCCCATTTTTGGATATTAAGGACATTCTTCGACTCAAAATTATAACAGCACAACAACTAACAAACTACATTGCTCCATTCTTCAATCTACTATAACCTGCAAAGCTAATAGTGAATAAAGAAAAAAGCAAGTCTCATACAGTTATGACACAGTTTCAGACAGGTATTCCGTGTACCTCCCCTTTAAAGCCGGGAGGTTTCTCGTAAGTTGAAACCCCTGTTAGAGCATTATAGTAATAAACAACTCCTGCATCAGTCTTGTGTGCAGTCCATGTATCGGATGGTTCATTGCTAGAAGTATTATCCACGATGCCAACATGTGGATGGCTCTTGATATCTGCAATGCACCATTTAACATTGATAACAAAAGTTTTAATCCTTGTAATCTTAGTAAGGAATAAACAGCTCTTACATTGTAAGTTTATGAGTATTCAAGCATGAAACCCTGAGCGTACCAATCCCAGGAGGTAACTCTGCCTGCAACCCTGAAGCACCGACCAACTGATGGCTTGAAGCTAAAAAGGATGCAGGATTTGCATCTGCGGAACCAATTGAAGAAACACCAGGAGGCTGGGAATCAGATGAAACAGACAATTGAGGGGTCACTTGTGCAGGTAAATGAAAGGACCCAGAATAGACGGTAGGATATGGCATGTATGGTGGCCTGCCAGCTATTTGTTGGGGTTGCAACCAGAGTCCCTGTGGTGAAGCATTCATAGGAGGTAAAGATGCATAAGTTGGATAAATTTGCTGCTGAACTGCTGCATGTGAAGGAGGTGTTGACATAGCAGGCCTTTGAACAGCAGAAGCAGATGAGACAGTTGTGGGTGGAAGCATAAATGGTGGAGATGGTGTTAATCCAGGAGGCCCAGGTGTTCCAGATATTACGGACAATCCATGAGGCACAGAAGCAGGAAATCTAGAAGGTCCTTGTTGAATTGGTGGGCCCAGGTTTGGAGATGATGATACACTTCCAGTAGAACTTAATGGAGGACGAAGGGGAAATGATGCTGGCTCTGACATAGTTGATGCAGATGTCAAAGCACTGAGGTGTGCATTTGCAACTGATGAATCCTACATTGCATTATGCAAAGATATTCAAAATAAGTCCTTGGACTTTGTAGAACAACTTATCAGTAATCATTTTAACTAACTGACCAAAAACTAGAGATCACAAGACACTCTAAGCAACATATCTAAGAAGAACCAACTTGACAAATGGACTTTCACCTCATCATGTATAGCTATTATCATGAGCTCATCAATCAACCACATGATGAATTACTAAAAGATATTAAGATCTTTGATTCCATTGATAAGATTCACCAATCAATGAGAAATGTTGATAACAAAGTCGAATCAACATTTATAATTTTAGCATAAATAGGACAGTCTTAGAATATAATCATCTTATCACTACAAGACAAAGCCACCTATAGAAATATGATTTAAGAGCCATATTCACCAAGGAAGTAGTTCACCAACAAATTCATGTATACAGGCAAACTTATTTATATGTATATAGCACTATGTAGTTTACCAAGTAAATTCATAGCGCAAAAAGCATTTCAACTAATTTGCTGGGGTAGAAGTCTTCACATACACCCAAGATAAAACAAACGAGAAAATTTTTGAGTTGATGTATGTATATTACTATGACATCATTGGAGTACCATCTGGCAAGTCACATTCCACTCATTTAAAAACCTCAGCAGGCTTCAAACATACTAGTCCACATTACCAGATCTTAACCAGACCTTTCCAGCATGGATATTGGAGACAGATTAACCACATACTTACAGGTTTCTCAGATTGATCTTTCTGCATAAGATGATTGTTCGCATAAAAAGAAAAATTTGTAGCATTTGGAAGAGCAGTTGCAGGATTTGGTAGGATAGGAGCAGTTGGTGCTAGAGAAAAGGAAGTAGGACGTGCAGAATGCCCAAAAACCAGAGATTGTGTGGGTGCCACAGTAGATGGATTGTTCTTTCCCACATGAAATTGACCTAGAGGAAATGGCTGTAACAGGACAGGAATAAACTTCAAACAACTATAACCAGCTTTTTACAAAGAAAATAGATCAATAAAAGTAGTCATTAGATATGATAAGAAAATGCAAATAATCCACTGAATGTTTTTGTAGTGATCTGAAATCCTAAGCAACAATCCATGGAATCACTTATTAGCTAATTGTCCTTTTACAGTTTCCAAGGTATCCAACCAACATTCAAGTTGCATTGAATAAGTTTGAAAATAATGCATGGAAAATCAACTCCCAGGTTAAAAGCCTAACATAGATGATTTCCTCAAGCCTACTTTCAAGGGCATAACCTCTTCACCCACCATCTCCAGTTCCATTCCACAAATAGTTATTGAACGTGAATTTAATCAAGTTATGACCACTTACTCCACTAGACAGGGACTGCTGATTGCCAGGAAAACCAATAGAAGTTGGTGAAATGTTGTATGTAAAAGAGGGTCCAACAGATGAAGCCAGACCAGGGACTGCAGGTTGAATAGCAGGTGGTCCTGTAAGATGAGAGTCACTAGCCTGCAAAGGAGAAAATTCTACACATTATCACTCTTCAGATGATGAATAATGCCCAAGTAAAGATGAGGCGACAATACAGTTAATTGTAACTTACATGAACTTTATCAGAACTGGTACAGTTAATTGTAACTTACATGAACTTTATCAGAACTGGCTTGTGAGCATTCTTCCTTGTGGTCACTAGAGAGACTGCTGGGGGCCTCAGATATGATCATACTAGCTGCTGTTGGATTCGAAGAATCACCAGATAAACCTTCAGATGATGCGCCAGATACAGATGCCTGAGATGTTGATGACTGCACTTCCTGTGGTAACCAAGCTGGAGACGCCATTCTTAATCTGCAAGGAAAAGAACAAAAGAAAGTGAATAAAACAAACCACAGACAAAATAAACAAGCATAAATGCCACCATCATTAGCCTACTGCTAATCACATAACCCCATACCCTTTCTCTAGAAAAACCTATCATCAGTCTCCAATAAACTCAACACTCATGGCTACAGCAATAACAAAAGCTTTTCTCACATTCAGCGACCAAACCACATATTTCGATTCCAAAAATGCAAAAAGACAGATAACAGTAACGATAATTACAAAACCCTAGCTCGCTGCCCATGCCTTTCATTAAATTCACTATCGACATCATTTTCTCACTCAAACAAGAATAAATAAAACAAAGAGATTCCAGTCCCCAAACAAATCCAATTAGACTTTTCTGCAAATTTCAGAAGAAAAATTAAACATTCCCCCAAACATGTTTAACTTTTTGCATCAGACCAACAGGCCAAATTGTCAAAACAGAAACGAATAAGGAACAAACCTCTTAAGAAGATTCGACGTCGCCAATGGCGTATCGTCGACTCGTCTATGCCGGAGAATCCAACGGTCGGCGTTGGTGGAGGTTGTGTTAGATTGGGAACTCTTAACGGTGAGGTTTCGCTGGGTTGCATACAGGGTTTACGACAACGCGGGTTAAGAAAGCGGGTGGGCTAGCCTATGTATAACCCAATATAATTTTACAAAATTATCATAATCTTACTTATAATCTCCTACTTATTATTGAATTTACTATTATAATATATGGGGAAAAAAAAAGCAAGGTGTGTTTTTTAATAATAAAAATAAAAAATTTTATGAATAATTTTCAATTTTATATTTAAATAAAAACTCTTAATAATTTTATCAGTAAATTAATTATTTCAAAACCTAAAATAAGGTTATTAATTAATTTAGACGTAAGTATTATATTTTATTTCTAAAATAATTTATTTAATTATATACACAAAATAAATTATACAAGTTATTAATATTTTTAAGATTCATATTTTACAAGGTGAAAACTATGATAGATTACTTGTTTATTTCTTTTATATGTAATATTTTGTCAATAACCAATTTAAATTGGTTAAAATAAATATTGATACTTTTTAAGCGGCTAACACTAAATAAATAAGTCAGTAAACTATTTAATATGGATTAAATCTCTCTTTTTTAATAGCATTTTTATTTGTTTTTTAAAAATAATCGTTAAATAGTGTAAAGAATGTGCAACTAATCATGACTCTCGTGCCTTAACCAAAGGTCTAGCCAGTAAAAATTAATCTGAGTGTGGATGACTTAAAGACGTCTTTTCAAAATTAAGACTTTCTTAAAGGCTAAAATCAAAAAAAGTACGGAACGTGTAATGGTCTTATTGTTTCCTTAAATTTTTTAAATCTTTTAGGCATTGCACTTTAATATATTACATTATCCTAAATTGCTTTTGTCCCTTATTTGATAATCTCTAATATTAGATTCATCATACGTACGTAACAATGCATATGAAAGAGCCTCTCATCTATGTTAATAAGCTCTCAACTTCCGTCTCATTCTTAATTTTGTCAACCATAGTGCCATTTGTGTTGTAATTTTCTAATGTTGTTATTGTCACTTCTTGATGTCCTAATTAGATCAAACAACTAACTAGTACACTTATTAGCTTATTATTTGTATGAGACATCAAAAGATAAATAAACTTACCATTTAGAAATAAAATTAATTACAATAAAAGAAAAGAAAATCGACACAAAAATTTATCAAATTATATTTCTTAAACGTTATTTACCTTATAATATAACTGCATAGAATCTAATTATGTTAATATAATGTGATGTCATAATCATGTAACATTTCTTTTGATTTTCACGTAACCACAATTTTGATTTAATCACTACTTTTTTTTTTTAATGGAGGAATCCACAATTGTTATCTTTTGGATGCGTACTGGGTAAACCTCCGAATTGACGCAATAACCTGCAAATCACGTCAACCGAGTACTCTGCACTATCCTATATGACAAACTCAATCGAGAAAGCGTAAGTAGGGGACTCAAACACAGGATACCACTTTTTCTTCTGAACCATATTTTTTCTCAAGTTCTTTTATTGCGTTTTTTAATTGTTTTATCTCTGTTAAAATATCTATTTGAGTTTGTATAATTTGGTCTAATTTATTTTCTAGCTGAGTTTGTTGATTACTTAATTCCGAAACTTGTTGTGTGAGAGTACTCATAGTTTATTTTGTACATAGGTTGAAAGGGTCGAAAGTTGATTTTGGATGTGATCTAATTGTTTCTGATGGTAGTTAATGGATGGTTGGGTGATTTTAATTGGAGATTTTCTTTCAGGTTCTGGAAAAGAACGAGGAATGGAAAATGAGTTTGATCGATTTAATAGAGGAATAGAAGGTAGAGATGGTAAATGAGAAAAAGAATTCTGTCTATGACTTATATTAGATTGTGATAATATAGGATATTGAATAGCTGGTAAGGGAGTTAATTTTTGTTGGAATTTGATTCCTACTTTAGCAACTTCTGTGAATAAGTGATCTAGATAGATTTGTTCCGTATTTTTAAATTTAATACTATGATGTGAATTTGTTAAAGCATAGCTAATATGATATGTAATTGAAAATGGATATTGTCCCTCAGTCATTAAATTTTCTTTATAAAATTTGTAAGCGATAGTGATGATTCGATCCAATTCTTGTGATATAAGGGGAATTCCCAGTTTTAATCTAGTATTAAATTTAATTTTGCCACAAGCTAAATTTCCATTCATTATTCCTAATACTTGATTATTAAGGTCAGTCATTCTCTAATCTAGAATAGCCATTCTGATGGGTGAATCAATTCCTTCTTGAAAAGTAGATTTTAATAAAATTTGAATAGTAGATAAATGGATGTAACCTACTTTTATTCGTCTTTTTTCAGGTAGTTGTAAGAGTTGTTTAGTGATTTGTTCCTGATCAATTAAATTAATTCGTAATTGTCTATTACATTGATCTATTTTAACAAGGGTTTCATAAATCATTTTTTCAAAATAAATAATATTTTCTCGTGTAAGGAGATTACGGAAAATTGATTGTTTATGAATATCTTGTCTAGGTTTAAGATCTAATTAAGTTTTTGCTATTCGTTTACGTTTTTCATTTGTTACTAATGTATTGACTTGAAAGGTTCCTAAAGCTTCTGATAATTCTAGTGTGTCTACTTCGAGTACGGTAGAATTTTTGGAAGAAGACATTTTTCTATGATCTATTATGATAAGTAAGATGTCTATCACATAGATTTTCCAAAGATGTTAATAATTCGGTATAAAGTAGATGTAATTGTCTTGTTATATTATTGGTAACTACTATATAGTATACTATTTCAAGATTCCATAAAAAATCAAAACAAATAGATGGATAATGATAGTTGATATGAAAATAATGATTGAAATCTAAAGGGTGAACAAATGTAATGCTTAAAAATAGGAACAATAATAAAGGTTGCAAATAAAGTAAACAGAAATAATATTAGTCATTAGACAACTCAAGGATACATTAGCACTCAAGCAAGCCGAATTATTAGACCTACAACAAAAAACTGGTTTAGTCACCAAGGAAATAAACCGTCTTAGAACCACTATTGCTCTCCTTGAAGAACAAGAACAAGACTCAACCACTACACCAACACCAACTACTCTTCCATCACCAGTTCCATCAGTCCAATCAGCCTTACCCACCAAAAGTACACCTATTCCCAAACACCATGAGAAAGATTCCAAAGTATATGTAATTTATAATGGACCCATGGCAGGTCTTTATAAAGAATGGCATCAAGCAGCTATCCACATAACTGGAAAGAAAGGAATCTTGCATAAAAGTTTTCCTAATAGAGCTGAGGAAGAAAAAGCATTCTCTGAATTCCAACAACCACCATTAAGACCTCAGTACAAAACCGCTTTAACAACACTTGCAATCAGTTCTACTTCGACCACTCACATGCAAGTACAAGGAAAAATTCCAGACAAA
>JAOQMK010000003.1:6392648-6410603 GCA_027564415.1 Erythroxylum macrophyllum
CATCTAAACATGTACAAGATAAAGAATGCCTTTAAATAATTTATCACTAAACTACAACCAAAGCGATTGGCTGTAGGGCATAAACCAACATATCTTGCCACCCAAGTATATTAATACTGAGGAGAGCTTCCCAAAATTTGTCATAACTCTATTGCTTTGGAGTGTTAAGGTCGATTTGACCGATTCAACAATTAGGCTAAAGATTAGCATGAAAGGTACTTAGATAGGAACTTTTATTAAAGGTTTGAATTCAATCATTCATGTTCAAGTTAAGGCTCGCTAACCTCGCATTATGACTATTGTAATTTCTTTGGCAAAGTTGTAAAAGGAGAAATTTAACATAAAATAAAACTATAAAACCATTAAGTGTGTTAATATCATTACTAAGTCAATTGCCATCCTATTAGATGCATGCCGATGAGAACTTCCAATAAGGCATCCTATTCTTAAAAAAAATGGATCTAGTGTTGTGCTGGGCTAAGTCTAGGCCCTAGTAGGTTTAGGTGGGCCTGAACGACCCCAATTTCGGCTGACTTATTGCCATCTCTAAATATTAGGGATTCTTAAGTATTAAAAATTTAGAATTGCTCTAAGTTCTAATTATAGTAGAAGATTGACATTATAGTCTTTTCCCACCTAATTATATAGTAAGAGGATGAATCATTTACTTTTTTTTTCTTTATTCTCTTTTTAGAAATCTTAATCCTAATCGACTAATAACTAATTATATAGTTAGAGAATGAATCATTTCCTTTTCCTTTTCTTCATTTTCTTTTTATAAATCTTAATCCTAATTGACTAATAATTAAGGATTATATATATACACACATACACATATATATATATAATTCACTATTTTTTTAAAATAATCATAATACAATTGAGTCCCTTTGACCTATTTGAATGTTGATTATCACGAAACAATCAAATTCTTAGGGGTAGCAATGGGTTGAATCAGGCCCAAGTCAACTTATTAGTTCTTTTAAAAATAATTTTCAAAATAATGTCGTTTGTATTTGTCCAAGTCCTGCCCGACTAGAAGCTTGGTCGAGCCTAGAAAATCAGGCTAGAAGCTCGGTTAACCCAAGCTTGGCCTGTTAACTTTCGGGTTGGTCAGGTTAGATCCGGATCTAATTGTTAAGCCTACAAATTCTTGTCTATAATCCTTATATTTTTGTTCAATTTTATTTAATTTCTTCAAATAAAATATAAGATTCTTATCACAACATAAACATATAAAAAACTCTTTCTAAAATAGTTTATCCATAAGTTTCTTATCTATTTAAAACGCTATTTTTATATTTTTATATAATTTAAGCTAATCTTATGAGTCTATAATGCTGTAATAAACAACTCGATTTATTTTTAATTAATATTTAATACAAATTCATTATATATATATATATATATTTCTCATGTTATAATAAATATAGGGAATATACATTTAAAACATACAAGATAATAAAGCTTCTTATAGGATATTACTTAATTCGAACTAAATTTTGTGTAGGTTATCTTAACATAAAGCACATTCAGTAACTATGATCTATAAGAACCTTAGCTTTTTTGCGCATGAAAATTAAACATACGTGAGAAAATGGAAGAACGTTTCCTTATATTTCTTATTTCCTTTCCATGTCACTGTCACGTGATCTTTGCTGAATTAGGAATTTTTAGGACAATTGAGGGTTTTTGATGACTCTCAATAACAATGCTTAAAAAATTCTACTGGTTCAACTAATTTATCTGTAAAAATATTGAATTGATTAAATTTTTTGTTCAATTTTTAACTTTTCAATTAGATTTATTTTAATAATTTTTGTTGTTAAAAACTGATCAATTTAATAATTAATTGGTCAATTTTTAATAATTAATACGTTCTTATAAATCAAAATAAATTAATTAAATTTTAATTAACAATATTTTTTAATTAAATTTTAAATTTTTTGATAAGTAAAGATTATCTTTTTCAATCATATTTTAAATTCTTTAATTTTATTTAATCTTTAATCGATTTTATAACGGTTTAATAACGATTAAACTTTTTAAATTTTAAACTTTAATCTTACTATTTTTGCCTCCTGTCGGATTTTAAAACATCGATCAATAATACTATGTAACTTTAACATTGCCATTAATAGAATCCATAATTAAAAGAGGAAAAAAACATTAATATTTAATAGTAAATTTTTACAAAAGTAAGAGTGAGTTTCTCATTTACTGTTTATAGATGGTAGCTTTTTCTTCTTTCGGACAACTACTTCTAATTGTCTGTCTATAAAAATAATACTTGTGGATTATGAAAGTGTTTCGGGGTAGGCTGTTAATTTTAAAAAAATTTGAATTTTTTTCTCCTCTAATATTTAGGGATATGAAAGAGATTCTAGGAATTTCAACTCCACTAGATTATGGAAGATATTTGGGGTTGCCCTCTCTTATAGGCGGAAACAAGAAACAGATATTCTCTTTTCTAAAAGAGAGACTGAAAGGAAGGCTTTATAGTTGGAAAAATCGTTTTCTATCTAGAGCAGGAAAGAAAATTATTCTTAAAACAGTTGCCCAAGTTTTGCCCAATTACCATGTGAATATTTTTTTGATCCCAATTTCAACATGTGATGAACTTCAAAAGATGATGAATTCCTTCTGGTGGAGCGATACACTAAACGGGGGTGACAGGATGCATTGACTAACATGGGAAAGATTGTGTGGGTCAAAACTAGAGGGTGGACTTAGTTTTTGAATTTCACACTGGTTTAATTTGGCAATGCTAGCTAAGCAGGGATGGAATTTAATCCATAACCCTTCTTCTTTTTCCAGCACAAATTCTCAAAGCTAAATACTTTCCCAAGAACTCTTTCGTGGAAGCAACGAACATATATAATCCAAGTTTTATTTGGAATAGTATATTACAAGCTGGAGATTTGCTAGCTATTAGCACACGGTGGAGAATTGGTAATGGAGATTCCATCTCAGTATGAAATGATCCTTGGTTACTGAGAGATGCTTGTTTTTTTTTGTACAGTCACCTGTTGTAGAGGGTTTTGAATATTTGCAGGTGAATGACTTAATACTAGAAGATGAAAAGCAATGGGATCTACAATTAATACAAGGCCTTTTTTGTAATATGAATGTGGAGAAAATAATGTCAATTCCTTTGCATACGATAAACCATCAAGATAAGTTGAGTTGACATTTTACTAAAGATGGCTTCTACTCAGTTTGGGCCTGGTTATACAGCAGCCCTTAAATTTTCAAGCACCATAGTTTTTGAGGAGATTGCTAGCCCTTGGAAGAAGTTGTGGCATCTACCAATTCCTCTTAAAACGAAGAAATTTCTTTGGAGAGCATGTAGAGGGATAATCCTAGTAAGAGAGGCCTTAAAAAGAAGAGGAATGACAATTGAGGAAAACTGTTCTTATTGTGACGAGGCTGAAACAATTTCTCATGCATTGCTAAAATGTGATCAAGCTTGTGCATATTGGGCTTTATTCAATTTATATCATGTTGCTCCAAATTTTAATACCTTTTTGTAAGATCTCTTGACTAACCAGATAGATGTGGTGAGTCGGGCTTGTGTACTTGTGTGGCAGTTGTGGAGTGCTCGAAATTCTTTAATACTACATAATAAAAGATTAGATCCCACAACTATTGTTGCCTCTTTAACCAGATTTTTTGAAGAGTGGCAACATGTCCAATCTAAGATTAGAAATTCTGGTCCAACATCAAGTATTGATGAACCTACTATCTGTTGGTCAGGCCCAAATGTTGGAGTTGTGAAGTGCAATTTTGATGTTGCAATTCAATATGATCAGGGGACTATGCCATATGGCTTAGTAATAAAAAGAGAGAGAGGTCAGCTTATTAAATGTCTCTCAGGTTTTTTTTATATGTCAAATTATATTCCTCTTATTGTTGAAGCTATCTCATTCAAAGAAGCCTTATCTTGGTTGATACAATCTGGTTTCATGTCAGTTAAGGTTAAAATAGTTTGTCTTCAGTTAGTGCAGAAGTTCCATGAATCAAGAATTGACATCAATGAGTTGAGAGTGATACTGGAAGAATGCAAATTAATAGCATGTGTTTTTCAATCCTTCACGTTTAAATAGATTCTAAGGCATATAAATATGATAGCCCACTTACTATCTAAATCAGCTACTAGATATTCCAATAGGCTTAGTTGAGATATGCCACCTGTTTTTTTGTTAGACACTTTAAATTGTGATGCTGTTTCGTCTCAATAAATAAATGTTTTTTCTTAAAAAAAAGTTTGATTTAATAAGTTTTGAAAATGTTATAGTTATTTTTTAAGTGTGAACTTTTTTTTGTTTTTTTGAAACAAATTCAATATCAACAGCATTAATCAGATAGTTAGGGGAAAATTCCAACTACAACGGCTAGCATATAAATGTGAGACTCTTGCTAAGTTATGAGCCTCAATATAAGCTTGCCTACGAACCCAACCGACCTTGATATGAGGTCAGGCGTGTAATAACCTTGACTACCAATCAGAAGGGTTAAAAGTTCCGAAGATTCTTTTTTTAAGTGTGAACTTAAATGCAACGGTAATGAAGATGATCGATAGGAGTGAGAAGAAGGTGATGATGAGTTGAAGGTTTTTGAGTGCATTTTGATGTGAATCTCGCTAATATTGAGTAATTTTCATATCGACATCGATAGAACTTATAAAAAGAGAGTAAATATATATTTTAATACTTAATTGATTAAATTTTTACAGAATTAAGAGCCTTTCTTAAAAACATGATTTAATAAAATTTGAAAATGTTAGAATTATATTTTTAATCATAAAGTTGGTTCTAAAATGTTAAAATTAAAATTATATTTTTAATAAGTATTTAAAGAAATTATTTTAATATTATATCATAAATTTAAATTATTTAATTAAAATTTAGGATCGTATCAATATTATTTTAAATATGTTAAAATATAAATATAAACTAATTAAAATATTTTTAAAAATTTAACCTATTTTTGGTTTTCTAAATAATTAACTGGTTGCTCCATATAATTAAATTACACTTTTCTTATTTATTTTTGAGGGAAAAAAATATATTGTACAAAAATAGTCAACAAAAGAAAGAGTGCCCTCCTGCTTCCGTGAACAAAACCCCTACTTGTTCTATTCTCTTCTCCTCTCTTGCGCAGCCACTCCTATTAACACAAGGCAAATCGAACGCTCTTTCAGGTTACTACGAACGTCTCTTCGGCAATATCTCTGATTACATAAGATTTGGGGAGGAGACGTGGCCTTGCCTAAGTTCTTCTTGGATCATTTTGGGGGTACGAAGAAGGCTGATTTTGGCGGAACATTTTGGTGATTATAGAAGCTTCATATCTTTGTTGAAATATTCTTGATATTGTTTTACTTATGTTTGGGGATACACGTTTACACATTTCCGATGCTTAAAAGCATTTTGGAAGTATTTCGGAATGCACTGTTCTTTATGTTTTTCAGTTTTACTGTTTTAAAAATTAAGGCGATAGTTTCGAAATATAATTTTTTATTTGATGTAGGATTATATTCGTTTAATAGAAGTTCTAGCCAATGTTATCAGTTTCTGAAAAAGAAAGGGAGGCAATTTCTGTTCAGGATTTAACTGATGTATTTTTGGCCCAGTATGAGGATGAAGGCCGAGAATAGGTTCACTGAAGAAAGTATATAAATGGGTTGAAAGAACGATTTGTCCAGAAAATCCAATTGTGACTACGTTGGACGTGATTGTATAAGAAAATGTGAGAAATTATTTACATATACTTACTTTATTGTTATTGAAATTATTATTGGTTAGGTTTAGGGTTTGGTGTTTAGTGTTGGAATATCTATTCGTTGTAAATTATCATATTCTCGTATTCTTCAAACTCGATCTTCGTTTGTTTTAAGCAGCTTAAAGTTTTTAACTTTTTGGTGGGGGCATGGCGACGTTTGCTAAACCGGAGAACGCTCTGAAGAGGGCTGAAGGTGAGTTTGCTTCTGAGCTTTCGGTCTTGTTTTTCCATGTTTACTGCTTATATTTGTCTACTGACACTAAAGCTCCATTTTCTGGGATTTCCTTAATTTGGGCTCTAGCTTTTTGTTTTGTGGATCTGACCCTTTTGGTTATTTAACTCAAGATGCCCTTCTTTTCTGATCTTTTTGCGTTCAATTGTTGGGATAATTGAAAAACCTTAGTTGATTACGTGTTAACAGCTGACTAATGAGTTATTTTACAATATTTTTGCTTATGTAGATGATTATTGTTTACTGTTTTTGACTTGAGCAATTTTGGTGTATTTCTTTATGATATGTGGTTGTAGAGCTTATTAATGTCGGGCAGAAACTTGATGCCCTGCAAGCTCTTCATGGTCTCATTACCTCAAAGAGGTACCGGGCATGGCAAAAGACGCTTGAGAGGATTATGTTCAAGTATGTTGAGCTATGCGTTGACATGAGGAAAGGTAGGTTTGCCAAAGATGGGCTGATACAATACCGAATTGTGTGTCAACAAGTTAATGTTAGTTCCTTGGAGGAGGTCATCAAACATTTCATGCATCTCTCCACTGAGAAAGCTGAGCAGGCACGTAGTCAGGCACAAGCCTTGGAAGAAGCTCTCGATGTTGATGATCTTGAAGCGGATAAAAGACCTGAGGATCTAATGCTTAGTTACGTCAGTGGAGAAAAGGGTAAAGATAGGTCTGATCGTGAACTTGTAACCCCTTGGTTCAAGTTTTTGTGGGAGACCTATAGAACTGTGCTTGAAATATTACGGAACAACTCAAAGTTGGAGGCACTATACGCGGTAACACTTCAATGACATTCCTTTCATGCTTTAGATAATTCTTTCATGCCATCAGATATCCTGTTGCATTATTATAAGCATCTACTTTGCATTGTGCAAATTGAGCACTCTTAGTTCTTGATAGTAGACGTGGAGATTGACTGAACACATGTTATCAACAGATGACAGCACATCGAGCCTTTCAATTCTGCAAGCAGTACAAACGAACAACAGAATTTAGGCGATTGTGTGAGATAATTAGGAATCACCTAGCAAACCTCAACAAATATAGAGACCAAAGGGACCGACCTGATCTTTCATCCCCAGAAAGCTTGCAGCTGTATCTTGATACACGATTAGAGCAGCTGAAAATTGCTACTGAGCTTGAGCTCTGGCAGGTATGTGGGATGACACTTTGTGTATGAACAGAGTAGTCATATGTCAAGGTGTCTGACCAAAATTGACTATTGATTACCATGACGGGTACAAGCTAAAGTTATTGCCTTTTACTTTCCTGATTCTTGTATACAGGAAGCCTTTCGGTCCATTGAAGATATTCATGGTTTAATGTGTATGGTTAAGAAAACTCCCAAGCCATCTTTGATGGTTGTTTATTATGCCAAGTTAACAGAAGTTTTCTGGATTTCGTCAAGTCATCTTTATCATGCATATGCATGGATAAAGCTCTTTACCCTTCAGAAAAGCTTCAACAAGAACTTAAGCCAAAAGGATTTGCAGTTGATAGCCTCATCTGTTGTTTTGGCTGCACTAGCTGTGGCACCCTATGACCATAAACGTGGTGCATCCCATCTGGAACTTGAAAATGAGAAAGAACGCAATTTGAGAATGGCTAATCTCATTGAGTTCAATTTAGATCCTAAATCTGAGAATAGGGAACCGGTATATGATTCTCACAAATCATATTTCATTTTTTCTTCACATTTTCGTTCTTTTACTGTATAACACTGATTTTCTCATTCTGGTGATGTTATCTGCAGCTTTCAAGGTCATCCCTTTTGTCTGAATTGGTAAGTTCAAACTTATTGCTATTGCACATCCACTTGTAGATTCGTCCATATGTTCAGATGCATAGACGGCAACATACATGGAGACAAACACAATCTCACACATATTTATCTCCTCAAGAACTTATTAGTGTTTGATTAATTGTGAAGATGGTTCAGATTTTCATTTAAGTATCTCAAGGTCCAACATAATTTGAAGTGACATTGATTCCTTTTGATTGACTTCCTCATAACAAGTATACCCTGCAGTAAATAGTGTCTGAGTGGTCTGCTTTCACAATTTGTAGTGTCAAATGTGGATATCTGATGTATTTGTTGTGAATTGTTCAACTTTTAGGTTTCCAAAGGTGTAATGAGCTGCGCAACGCAGGAGGTTAAAGATCTCTTTCATCTTTTGGAGCACGAGTTTCTCCCACTTGATCTTGCAGCAAAGACACAGCCCTTGTTGTCAAAAATTTCAAAACTTGGAGGAAAACTTGCTTCAGCTTCTTCTGTGCCTGAAGTCCAACTTTCACAATATGTTCCTGCTATTGAAAAGCTTGCAACCCTGAGGTTGCTTCAACAGGTTCAGGATTGGCACTGTTCTTTCTTCTCTGTTGGGTTTCTTGTTGGCGCAACTGTATTCCTTTTTCTATAACATATTCTTTTAATGCCTTTCTAGGTCTCTCAAGTCTATCAAACAATGACGATTGAGCGCTTATCTCAAATTATCCCTTTTTTTGATTTTTCTACGGTGGAGAAAATTTCTGTTGATGCTGCGGAACATAACTTTTTGGCTATGAAAGTTGACCACATGAAGAACATCACAGTGTTTGGTAATTTGGTATGTTCTATTAACTAAGTTTTTGATGCATGTGTCCCTCCTCTCCTCATACAGTTCCTCTTCTCTATTGCTGGCACGATAACAACACAGTTGCCTCACAGCTCATGTTCGTGAACATTTGTTTTGGTGATTGATTCTTCCGAGTTGTGTTTCTTATTGTTTCTGTTTCTGTAAACATATATGCTAGCTTTTCTAGTTGTTGCTTATATAAATGCATTATGGTGGTTTAGAAACCTGCATTGTAGTCAATAAAGACAGGGGTTTGAAGCCTGTTTTGATGGCTTTCATTGGGTTTGACACTGTAGGGTCTTGAATCTGATGGTCTACGAGATCAGCTGACTACTCTTGCTGAGTCCCTTAATAAAGCAAGGTCTATGATATACCCTCCAGCACACAAATCATCAAAACTAGGCGAAATTTTACCTAGTCTTGGGGAGATTGTTGAGAAGGAACACAAAAGGCTGCTAGCTCGAAAATCAATCATCGAAAAGAGAAAAGAAGAACAAGAGCGCCAACTTTTGGAAAAGGTATACTGCTAGTATACGAATGTAAACTTTTCAATATTCCCATTTTTATGAGTCTGTGATCTCCTTAATTGGAATTTTGGGTTTTCTAAGGAACGAGAGGAAGAGTCAAAAAGGCTGAAACTACAAAAGATAACAGAAGAGGCAGAGCAGAAGAGGCTTGCTGCTGAATATGAGCAACGAAAGAATCAAAGGATTTTGCGGGAGATAGAGGAGAGGGAGCTTGAAGAAGCTCGGGCTTTACTTGAGGAAGCTGAGAAAAATAGTAAAAGGAAGGGAAAGAAGCCGATCTTAGGAGTGAGTTAAAGCCAGGGTTAGTTCATTTCCTTACTCAAGCATACAGTTACCCTCACTCCGGTATTCCATGTATTTACAGGAGAAAGTAACAAAGCAAACTTTAATGGAAAGGGCTTTGAGTGAGCAGCTCAGGGAGAGACAGGAAATGGAGAAAAAATTGCAAAAATTGGCAAAAACAATGGACTATCTAGAAAGGGCAAAAAGAGAAGAGGAAGCTCCGTTAATTGAAGCTGCTTATCAACGAAGATTGGTGGAAGAGAAACTGCTTCACGAACGTGAGCAACAGGTATCTTTTCAAGTAATTATATGTGTTTTGCATTTAGCAATATATGTGTGAATATGTTTGGGTTGTTAGTTACCATATGAATATATTTTGTTAGGGTTGCCTTGACGTTCTTTTTAGATGTTTTGCTCTTTAACTTACTTCTGTCCAAAATGCAGCAAGATGTGGAACAGAGCAGACAACGACATGAAGGTGATCTCATGGAGAAAGGAAGATTGTCTCGGATGTTGAAAAACAAGGTAGCGTTCAACTGGATCTTTCACTTTCAAAATTATTTCAATGTATATATTTGTTCAGTGCTCAATATGTACACAGCTAAAGATTAAATACATCTGTGAGGGCTACCTTATATCTCTCATTTTGTTGGTTATTCGTTGATGGTTAAAATGGATTTGAAATTTCTTTTGTTTTACAGGAAGAATTCCAGGATAAAATGACTAAAAGTCGTGAAGCTGAGTTTCTCCGGCGAAGAGAGGAGAGGGAGCAGAGAATCAACCAAAAGATTTGGGCTAGGAAGCGAGAACGAGAGGCTCAGAGAAAGAAGATTTTCTATGTTATGCATGAGGAAGAAAGACTTACGAAGCTTCGTGAAGAGGAAGAAGCTAGGAAGCGAGAAGGTGATTACAATTTTCACCTATTTTCTTAGGTCTTCAACCATTTGATTTGTGTTGCTTTAAGCAACTTACCTAATCTGTTCACCTCCAGTTAATTCTTTATCAGTATGTTATGCTGCCAATTTTATTATTACCTTAAAACTGTATAATTTCTCTAATTTTATACATTCATATATATAAGATGCCATGCAGTCATGCTATCTTTCGTTGTGCTGTGAAATTCTCTTGTAAATTCTATCTACCTATGCTTTTATCACATTTATATTCGGAAACATGCAGAGGCTGATCGGCGAAGGAGAGAGGAGGCTGATCACCAGGCAAAATTGGATGAGATTGCTGAGAAGCAGAGACAAAGAGAGCGGGAACTCGAGGAAAAAGAAAGGCTGAGGAGAGAAGCTCTCTTGGGGAGATCAACTGATGGACTTTCCAGGCCTTCTGAGCTTCCAGCTGGATCCCGGCCAGAACCTGTGGCTGCTGCTGCTGCTGCAACTGTGGCACCTACAGCAGGAAAATATGTGCCGCCTAAATTTCGAAGAGCAGAAAACTCAGGGCAGGCCCCTGCAGATACTGATCGTTGGGGAGGAGGGAGCAGGCAGGGCGGCCCTCCTGGTACAGATTCTTGGAGCCGCAGTGGCCCCCGGCAGTCTGCAGATTCTTGGAGCCGTTCTGGGCCCAGGCAAGCCTCTGGAGATTTCAGTGGTGGCTCAAGGTCCACTTGGTCTTCATCTAGGTCTCGTGAACGCTGAGGTTACTAGAATTTGGGCATCTCTATTTCATGTCAAAACTGATTATTGCAATTTTGAGAACTTGAAAAGACAATTAGTGGTCTGCTTGTCCTGTTACTTTCTGGATTTTTGTGAACTCACAAGTCTTTTGTTAAAGTTGAATGCTCTGAACAATTTTTAAGGTGCTTGTAGAGAAGTTAGAGCATTGCAGTTATCTTTTTGTATGCATGTTGATGCAGTAATTGGTCGGTATATAATTTCGTTGTTGCAGCTCTCAGTTGCAAAGTGACTATTACATGATGTTTGATCTAAAAATAAAAAATGGACAATACGGTCATAAAAATGCAACTTTTTATTCTCGATAACTCTTTTGGTTGACCAGTGAGAGCATAAAAAGGTTGATGGCCCTCTTTGTAAATGATATAAGAATCAAAAACCTTTTTCTTTGTTTGATATTTTATTTAATCCGAGAGTATAAAACAAAACTTACTGTGGTGTTATAGTTTTAACTGAAATGATTGGGTTTTAACTTTTAAGCAATCTTACTTACCAAACATTATAACATAATTATATTTTTAAACCATATATAATTAAGAGGAAAAAAGCAATACTATGACATTTTTTAATGCTTAAAAAGTGGGATGGGAAAAAAAATGGGTTTTTTCTAAAAAAATTAAAAATTAGGAGTTTTTTTATAAAGATTTTAAACTATAGCAAAGATTTATATCTTTCAGTCATTCTCACCCTTTTCAACTTCCAATTTCAAAACTTAGCCTATGTTTGGTTGGACTTATATCAGTAGAATTTTTTTTTCTGTAGATCTTTTTTGAGAAGAACTTTTCTAAGAAGCCAGTTGATTATTTGGCTGTCATTTAAAAAAGATCTTTTTTGAAAGAGCTTCATACAATAAACTGTTTGACAACATAAAAATAAAAAGCACTTTTAATTTTAACTATATTTTATTTTATAATAAAAATTATTTATGCATATAAATATTATTTAAAGTATATTCGACAATATGCAAAGCACAATATATAATTATTATATAATTTTAAACCATATGAAACATAAATGAAAATATGTCTAACCAAATCTTTTGTATGGATTATAACGTAAGTAAAACTAATCTTAAAAATAAATATTAAAACATATAAAAAACCAAATAATGGGTTTGTAAGATAAACGTGAAGATGAGTTTGTGGGTATTGTGAAAATTATGTGTAAAATATAAGGGCAAAAGAGACTAAAAATAGACTCATTAATTAATCTGAAAAATCTATCCGAAAAAGTCATTTGAGAGGTTTTTTTTGAGAAGCTCCAAATTTGAACTTCTTAAAAAGCTATATTTTGCTGCTAAAAAAGTCATATCTATTAAAGAAGTACTTTTTTATTTTACAATCAAACACCCATTTTTTTAAAAAAGGCTTTTGTGGTGAAAAAAAGTACTTATTGACCTCCCAAAAGTCCATCAAAATAGTCACTTAGTTGCTTAACTTCTACATTTTTTTCTTGTAACGCAATTGATCATTACTTTAAAACATTGGTATAAAAATTTTGAAATTGAAAGTTGAAATTAATTCAATGATTGTTGTGATTTTGTTATATCAGCTTCCACTTTTTTGGTGCTACTGTACTTTTTCACGTCAAATTGGTTTGTCTGGATTTTGATTGTACTCTTTTGCATTGGCGGTACTGAGGTTTTGAATTCTCTTCACGTATTCATACTTATTAATATATGCTTATGGAAAACTCATATGCACACATGGCAGAAAATGGAGATATTGCCGGGAGAAGAAAATTGATATGCCTCTTTTTGAAGGAAGTTCTGTTCTCTCCATCAATGTAACTTTGTGTGGTCTTGTATTTGCCATTTTTTGGGTTATGCATCATATTCATGGATTGGGCAAAATTAGCTCTAAACAAAACTGAGAATCAGGCTACAGTTGTAACAATAACTCCCACAGAGTTGGAAGCAACAGTGCTGAGTCGCAATGAGAGACTTGAAACTAGCAACATTACTGAGGAAAATTAATTAGAAAATTAAATATGTAGAATGTGAAAAATTCTCAACAATCATGCAGAGTTGCATTAAATATTCAGGAGATGTAACTTTTTATGCTTTCCATGACGAAGGTGGTCGTTTTTTCATATGCAATTGGTTTAACTTCTTGCTTCTCTTTGCTCTCTTTGGTGCATATTGAAGGAAAGCTAGAGTTAGGGCCAATACTTGTATTATAATTGTTTAGCTTATGAATCCAAAGATCTTTTGTGGCAATTATACTTGTAGGCTGTGATTTATTCTCAAAGTTGAATAGTGTTAAGAATGTTACTTTCAAGATTGTAACCCATGAATACACATTTATATACAACTTGGCTTCTTTTTGTCCATTCCACCATGAGTTTCTCACAGCTTAATTTAAATTACGTCTTCATTTACACTTTCACTTTTGCTAATATTTTTCCCCAGAATGTCGTCCCCGAAAAAAAGAAGTTTGATGTTCCTTTTTTTTCATGCCATTATAAGAAGTTCCATGACAATTTCAAGAATTAAACATTTCGCATTTTGACATAAAAATATTTTTTAACATAAGGATTCGTCATTTATAGACAATACAAAATCAACAAAATATATAAAAATTACATACTAATAAGAGTATAAGAAAGAAATTTCCAATTGTTAGTAGGAAACAAAATATGCACCTTGTCGATAAAGATGTATAAATTAACTTAAACACTTTACTTTCTTTTCACTTTGTATTTACAAAATATGCCTTCTGCATATGGAGCGAGACAATCACATGTCTCAACGAAACTACCTATATCTGCACTATCGTAGTTAACATCACTATTTTGTTATGAGTTATTTATCATCACATCACTCACACCATGTGACTGTTGTGCATGTAAGAATCATAAAAGATAGTATCATTAGTGAATTGTGAATAGGTTACTAAACATAATGTTGTTAGTAATAGTACTCTGGCAAAAGATAAATAGCAATTGGGAGTAGGTCATGTTCGTAAAAAATGGAACACCTTCAATATAATTTGTTTGACTTGAATTGGTAGAGACAACCTATCATCAAAAAAGTTAATGAGTATATAATCAAAATACTAGACTAAATCTTAAAACATAGAATCTTTTTTATTAAAAAGTACACATATAAGGGACATGGAATTCAGGAAAAAAAAATTTACAAATAGAACCTCAAGATTAAATGGTAATGTTGGTGCTGCAATAGAATTTGTTTGACTTGAATTGGTAAAAACAACCTATCTTCAAAAAAATTAAAGAGTATATAATGAAAATACTAGACTAATTGTTAAAACATTTAAACTTTTTATTAAAAAGTACACATGTAAGGGACATGGAATTCAGGAAAAAAATTTACAAATAAAACCTCAAGATTAAATGATAATGTTGGTGCTGCAATAGAATTTGTTTGACTTGAATTGACATAAATAACCTATCTTCAAAAAAATTAAAGAGTATATAATGAAAATACTAGACTAATTGTTAAAACATTTAAACTTTTTTATTAAAAAGTACACATGTAAGGGACATGGAATTCAATAAAAAAATATATAAATAGAACCTCAAGGTTAAATGGTAATGTTGGTGCTGCAATAGAATTTGTTTGACTTGGATTGACAGAGACAACCTATCATCAAAAAAGTTAAAAGAGAAGTGCTTCACATAATCATTGCAGGTTGATGAGAAGGGCATCAACAGGAATTTGGTGAAGAGAAGTGCTTCACATAATATTATGAAGATTAAGAGAGGTATGATCCATCTAGAAAATTTGAATTAAGAGGGAATGTTGGGAATTAATTTAAATTTTAGAGTTGTTTAAATTCCTTTAGAATAGGTCTTAGATTATCTTAGAATAAGTCTTAGATTATCTTTAATCTTATCTTATAAAAAATTTTATTTTAGTTATTTGTATTTTGTCTATATAAGGCAACCAAGTTTAATAATAAAAGTATGAGAGTGTTATGTATTGTTTAAAACTTTATCTTATCCAATCTCATTCATCTTCTTTTTCTTCAAAAATCCAACAGATTTGTATGTAAATCAATTTAGTGATTGATATGGTAAATTAACAAAGACTGGATCTATTCAGATGCACAAACATTAGTGAAATCCACTCAGCTGCACAAACACCAGTGAAAATTGATGCATCTATGTTTAAAATATAAAAGGGGAGTCTCAGGCCATTAAATAAAAGGTCTAAATTTGAATGTAAAATTCTAAGCCCTTCAAATTCTTTATCGCAGTTGATTTTCTATCATATTTCAATTAGTAAAAGGATTAGCAGGTAAACCTGAAAACATCTCATAATCAGTTTCATTACCATTTTTTGTAGAGCAATTATCCCCAAAAAGAAAGGGATGAAGTCTACACCTAGATAGATTAAATTTACATGGAAAAAGCAAAAACATCTTTGGATAAACACGTTACCTTCATAATAAATATTTGGACAATTGAAAGGAGATTTCAGAACTAAAGGATCTTGCAAGCACAAGGGTCTATATGACATCCTTCTGAACTCTGCATATTGAAGGAGCAAGTAAAAGTGGCTATGGTTCTTTGGTGTTTTTAATAAAGAATATTACTCTAATGCTATGAGCTAAAGGATCGAAGGCCAGTCTAGACAAGAAACTAGTCATCTTGAATATTACGGTAGGTTGGTCTAATCAAAGCAAAAAGTAAAAAGAGGGTAATATAAGAAAACAAAGAAAAAATGAATTATGGACATAACCTGAAACAACTTTCAAACAACATAATACCATCTTAACAACATACGAATAATAGCTCACACCTACGGAGGAAATGGCCGTCGGAAGAATCTCCTAGGTGTAGAAGCTTTCGCCGGAGATGGCATCACGCCTCCGGAAAGCGGATTGGAGTAGGTGATGTGGTGAGGATATGAACTGGGCAAGGGCTGGGGGTAAGAACAGCGATCGGGAGCGTTCTATATGTCAACTTATATGAACTGGGCAAGCCAATGATCGGGAGCGTTCTATATGAACTGGGCAAGGGCTGGCGACGAATCCAGGATTTTAGTCTTGGGGGGGTTGGTGCCTATATATATGTATATATTCTGAAAAATTTTTAGTCTGGGGAGCTGGCGCCTATATATATATGTATATATTCTGAAAACTTTTAGACTTGGGGGGCTATAGCCCCTGCCAGCCCCCCTGGATCCGTCCCTGGGGTTAAGAACAGCGATCGGGAGCGTTCTATATGTCAACTTATTGTCATCAAGCTTCTTGCATAAACAGTTAAAACAAAAAGACAGGGACTTATGAATTAGCTCTGTTTTCTTCGTAAACCAAGTGAAAACAAACTGTATATTCACAGATAAAGGTGGGAAACCAAATCAAAGGGGAGAGGAGGCATCGGTCGGCTTGGCTTAGGCGAGAACAAAGTGTTCGAGAATGTGTTGCGCTTGGGGCTCTTATGACATGATTTGTCTGGTCACATATGTAATTAGCAGATGTCTTCACCAAACCTTTGGCCCGTCCTCATTTCAAGTTTCTAAGGTTCAAGCTTGGCATTTCGCATGCTCCCCTGCCTAGCTTGAGGGGAACAATCTTCTGTGCGTAATCTTCTCAACAACAATCTTATTTGCAATCTTCTCTGCGTAATCCTTCTCAACAACCAGCATAATCTCCTATGTTTGTAGTGATATATATGACTAGCTTAAGATATCTTATCTTGTTTTAGATATAAATTATCTTGAAAAATCTAAGTCAAATTCAAACTCTTTCGTGTAACAAACTTTGGCTTTATAAATACAGCAGTAGAACCTGTTCAGGGTGGGTAGGAAGAGAATATTTTACACCCTCCTTCTTGTATCTTTCTTTAAGGCTTTCATTATCTATTTTAAATTTTAATGTGCACCACTAAAAGTAAAAAAGGTACATATAATGGCAAGATAAATTATATTTTAATTTTATGAATTTAATTTAATTTTAAAAATATTATAAATAAATATAAATTTTCACAATTCAAATTTAGGGATTTTTTATGTTTACTTATATTTTAATAAAAGGATAGCTAGGTAATATATAAATTGTAATATGTAGTATAGACCTTATTACGTAATCCGGATCAACATGAAAGGATTAAAAACGAAGGTAATGCAAAATACTTGATTTCGGTTCCATTTCTGATTCTGATGTCGATTCCGAACTCCAAACCATCATGAATCTCCCGGGACCTTTATGGAAAGTGTTTACTGAGACACGGGCTATGTCTTTCTACAATTTTTTTAATACGTAAGCTCTTTTAATAGGTCAGAGATTCCTTATGCTTACGATTAATATGAGCAATTACAGGAGACCTTAATCTTTATATAGATTTCATATAGGGCTTCCCCATCATAAGATCGATATGGGTCTAGTTCACACTAATTGGGGCTCTTTTTTTACTCGGACTTCGACCCATTAATCTAGATCATTTATTGGACCACTTTATTATCTTTATCTGGATCAAATTACGTAATTTAGCTGATAATTTATTTAAAAACCGAAAAATGCAATTAATAATTGTCCAACTTTATGGAAAATGACAAAATTGTCCAACATAAATATAATTGATGCAAGCAAAAGAGAAATGCATATATTTGAATAAGGTTTAAATGATTGACAAGTTGAAATTTCGAGAAGGGTATACGGAGCACTAGGGGTGTTCAAGAAAACCCGCAAATCAGTGAACCGGACCTGAACCGCATGAACTGAACCTGTAAATAAGGTTAACCGATCCTGAGTTTAGGTTCGGTTAGAATTAAACCTGAAAAATCAGGTTTATGGTTCAGGTTCAGGTTTCTAACTTGCGGTTCTAGGTTAACCGAACCTAAACCGCACCTATAGCAGTTAACCGAAC
>JAOQMK010000003.1:6489680-6501430 GCA_027564415.1 Erythroxylum macrophyllum
ATTGAAACGATATAAACAATCAATTAATGTACCAGAACCATAATAGTACTTATGTTTATACAATGAAAAAACATTGTTTCCAATCTTAAATTGAAATCCTTCATCATCCAATTTTGCAACAGAAACTAAATTTCTAGCACATTCAAGAACATAAAGACACTTTTTTAGATCTAGGTAACATCTAATGTCCAAGATCAATCTGTATGTCCCAATGCCCTCTATTCGTGCCTTCATTCTGTTCCCCATATACAAGAACTTTTCAGTTTCGTTTATGGTTTGGAATGAAAGGAATCCCTGTTTAATATGTGACACATGAGTAGTTGCACCAGAATCTAACCACCAGGTATTTTTAGGCACGCCAGTAAGATTTGATTCAAAACATACTGAGACATAGTATGTACCTTTCTTTTCGGACAATCTTTCTGAAAGTGACCAGGCTTACTACAGAAGTGACACCTCTTATCTTTTTTGATTCTACCCTCGTTAACTTTGCTGAGAGCTTTGTCCTTATTTCTGCCATTCTGTCGTGGTTTAGTCTTATTGCTACTAGCACCTTGATGAAATGTGAGATGAACAGAGTGATCCTTTATTTTCTTCAATCTCCCTTCCTCCTGAACTAACATGGCCTTAATTTCTTGAAGGTTCCATTTTTCTTTAATAGTGTTGTAAGTCACTTGAAACTGGCCAAACTCTAAAGGAAGGGAATTGATAATGAACTGTACTAGGAAGGACTCATTCACATCCATACCCATGGATTTCAACTTTGCAGCTAGGTTTGACATATGAGTTACATGATTGTGAATGGGCTGTGACCATTCAAACTTCTTGGTCATTAGCTCAGTTATTACAGTCCCTACTATGGACTTGTCAGCTATATCTGATTGGGAGTATTCTTTAAGCTTCAACATGAAGTCCTTTGCATTGTCCGTTTTAGGCATTGAAGGTTTAACATTTTCTGCGATCGTCATTCACATTGAATTCAAGCTCAGCTTATTAGACCGTTCCTAAGCCTCATAATAAGACTTGTCAGCTTCAGAACTAGTCTCAGTTATAGCTGTAGGCCTTATGTCTGAAACTATGGCCAAATCCAAATCCATTACACCCAGTTGGGACTGGATTTGTTCGGACCAATCCCCATAGTTTAGACCATTGAACTTAATCAAGCCATTGCCTAAGGCGAATAAACTCGTAGATGCTACACATACAACATATAGTCCACGCATTAATGCTTTGAGTAAACCTAAAGAGATTCAAACTAACTAATAAACTTTGATTATGTATTTAAATTCTCCTTTGGATAAAATTTAAATACATAGACATAACCTATTATGATGCATATATAATACTATAATGGACAATCAAGCATATTATAGATAATATACATGTTATCTTTGGATACACAATCATATTAACTAAATATGTTGATAATGTCCCTTTAATGTCATTAATTATAAGCAATGGTCCACCTTTAAGTGACCTCCTAGCATTATAATTAATAAACTCAATTGTTCAGTTCAACCTTTATGTCATTTTAGCATCTTCATATTGAACAATTGAAACAAATCCCAATTAAATGATTAAAATTTTCAAGCTAGGCCACTTTGGTGACTAACAAGCTTTCCATGCAATAAACATTTAATTGGACATTTATTATACATGACAAAATTTAATTTAACTAGTTTGGTCACTTTGGTGACAAACAAACTACTCAAAATGTCTATAATGTCATGTATTACATTCAACATATACTAGGAAAATTTAATTCCTATTATTACATAATATAAAATATTCAAGTACCAAAGAAATATATAATATGGCACTAATTTACAAAATTATATTGTGTATAAATCAATTATGAATTAAATAATTCCTTATAATTGGGCCATAAATATTTATTAACTTAATATATTGTTCCTTAATGGCCCAAAGGCCCAAAATCACCCCAGAAGTTGCTAATTGGGCCTGGAAGCCAGTCTTGAAGGGTGGGGTTGCGTCTGGCGCGTGCACCTGAGCCAGCAGCGTCACACGCCAGACACTGTTCTTCATCTTCCTTCGCCGGTTTCGGGTTTTTTTTAATCTCTAACTTTTGTCTTTCATGGATTCTCTTGCTATGCTTTTCTAGAATCCTCTCTTGGTCTAGGTTAGCAATAAACACATCCACCATGTATTTGGTGGTTAACCAACGAAACAAACCCATATATTTTGTCTCACTCTAAACCTTCCATAGACATTATGTGTCGGTTAAGCATTCAGAATGGGTTTCTTGATTGATTTACATACGAAAATCACTTATCATATCTTTCATACCAACACTGAAGATTTGATTTCGTAGTAGTGCATCGAAGAAACTCATGCCATTATTAATACAGAAAAAAACATTATGATCACAGAGGATGGTCTTCACAACGAAAACTTTACAGTTTTGATGATTTTCAATTCTCATACAAAACCAACTGAATCATTCATAACGCTAGAACATGCTTTATCCATGAAACATACACGATAAACAATAATCATGTAACATCATCATCGCAAAAACACAACGGAAATAATGCAACGTTTAGTTTTTTTGAATCACCATGATATTTTGGTTCAACCATGAGAATGTAATGAACATCCAAAAAATTATGAAACCGAAAACAGCAAAACACAATCATGTATAATTGATACGCGGTAGAACAAAACATCATGCAATACCATGCTCTGATACCAATTGTAAAATATTTATCGGATCGATTCATTTTGTGCGTACCTGTATCCATGATCTCGTGTTCGTTAGATGATGATTTCGTTTGAATGAATCTTTATTTCCTCTTGTCTTCTTTCGTTTAGTGTTTTCCTCAGTGGTTCAGAAACGTTTCAGAAGCGTTATGATTGTTTCAACTTATATAGCATCTTTAATGGACATGTCCTTTGGTAAGTAGAAGAGAGAGAAAAAGGGTCCGTGACCCATTTGAGACCCAGTCTATAATACCCAATAATCATTATCTTGGGTGCTTTAATTGGACTCAAATTTATAAGTGACATGAGACATAAAATAGTCTTACAATTTATTTATGTGGGTCCTACATGGGTCCCGCAAAATAAATGGCTGAGATTCTATAAAACAGAATAAGACAGAGTAATATTGGACAGAGGATCTGGAGTCCCAGCGACGTGGGTGAGAGTTTTTAGTATGTGAATAGATTGTCACAAAGTGGCAAATTTGGTATCTAAGATGTATGATAGGGAAGTAATTGTCAGAGATTGAACTCGATTTCACAAGTTTGAATATATAAATGCGATTATGTAATTATGTAAAATCAGCTTGGAAAGTCTGAATATATAAATGTGATTATGCAAAAAACAACTTTTTTTAAAATTGGGGACAAAAAAGACGATTATGTAGACCGCGCACAATTATAAACAGGGCATACAATAACATGTAGTTAAATCTCTACTAATAAAAAAGACGAAGGAAACCCATATTCAAGTATATCAATTGAACCATTTTAGAACTACCTAAAAGATATTTATCCACCAAATCCACAACACAAAACAGACCAAGAATACCCATAATCAAGAAATTAGCAAGCCATTCAAAAAGAAAAAGACACCCAAAAATTAAAATAAAAAAGTTACGAGAAAAGGAAACAAAGACATAAACAAAACACATCACCCATGGGAACGAAGAAAAATAACTTACCCAGAAGAGAGGACAGATGGTAGAAGGTTGGGTTGACTTGAAAAGAGAGTGAAGTTTTTGGAGAAGAGAATCGCGAAGTAGAGAGTGAAAATGAAGAGGAAGTGAATGCGGGAGTGAACTGTGAAGGATAAAATGAAGAAGTTTCTGGAGAGAGGTAAAGCTTTGTAAACATGTCTACTAGGCTGATCAGAAGACTTACAAAATTCCACCTTGATTTTTCTTCAACAACAAGCTCTCGAATAAAATGATGCTTGATCTCTATATGCTTTGTCCTACTATGCATCACTGGATTTTTGGTCATGGCCACAACTGAAGCATTGTCATAGAAAATTTGAGTGGCCTACAGTTGCTTCTAGTTTAGGTCATCACGAAGTCTCCTTAACCAGACTGCTTGACAGGTAGCTATAGTAGTTGCAATGTTCAGCCTCTGTTGAAGATAAAGCCACTGTCTGTTGCTTCTTAGACGCGCAAGTAATTGCTCCTGATCCTAGCACAAAATAATTTCCTGATGTGCTTTTCCTATGATCTAATGATCCTGCCCAATCACTATCAGAATATCCAATCAGTACAAATTCACTTGCTTTCAAATACTAGATTCCAAGTTCTTTGGTCCCAGCTACATATCGAAGTATAATTTTAGTTGCTGCAAAATGTTGCTTTGTTGGATTTTGCATGAACCTTGAGATCAATCCAATAACAAATGCCAAGTTTGGACGTGTGTGTATGAGATAAATGAGTTTCCCAACTAGGCTTTTGTACTTTCTTGCATCTGCCATCCCTGTACCATCATCTACAACTAGCTTTTCATTCACGTTCATTAGAGTTGCTGCAACTTTGCAATTCATCGTACCAAACTGCTTTAAAAAATTAGCAACATACTTCGTTGTGACAAGAATATACCTTCTTCAGATTGCTTGACTTCTAAGCCTAGGAAATAACTGAGTCTTCCCATATCTGTCATCTCAAACTTGCTCTTCATGGCCTCCTTAAATTCTGTAATCAACTTCAAAGATGATCCTGTATATATCATGTCATCAACATATAAACTTACCATGATGACATCTTCAATCCCTTGCCTTTTTACATATAAGGTTGGCTCATTCAAACTTCTCTAAAATCTATTTTGATGAAAGAACTCATCAATCTTGTTATAGCAAGCCCGAGGAGCCTATTTTAAATCATGTAATGCTTTGTTTAATATGTAAACTTTGTCCTCTTCTCCTGTAATCACAAAACCTTCAGGCTACCCCACATACACTTCTTCTTTCAAATCACCATTAAGAAATGCATATTTCACATCAAATTGTAAAACAATCCATTGTGATTGTGCAACCGATGCAAGAATCAACCTTACTGTTTCAAACCTTGCTATAGGTGAGAATGACTCGTCAAAATCTACTCCTTGCTCTTGCATCTATCCTCGAACTACTAATCTAGCTTTGTGATTCTGCGTACTGCCATCAAAATGGTACTTTGTCTTGAATATCCACTTCAAGCTGATTGCCTTCTTTCGTTTAGGTAGCTCTGCTAATTTCCAGGTCTGGTTTCTTTCAATTGCCATCAACTCCTCTTTCATTGCTTTTTCACTCTCCAATGCCGCTTCTACACATATTGGATCTTCTGAAAACATTGCAAAGGTGCAGCTATCATCATGTCCTTCGATCTCATACTTCTTCTTAGGAATGAAGCCACGCTGACTTCTGCACACCTGAGGTGCCTCTTCCTCATTATGTGATGGATCATTCTGTGGAGACTGAGATCCATCACTGACTTTTGGATCACCTTCGATTTCTTCATTAACAGTCTCCAGCTAATCCTCTTGAGATGCATCCCAGACTGGGATCTCCATGTTATCTGCTTCCTCATACTTCAACTTTTCATCAAATTGCACATTCCTTCTCACCGACAGTCTATATGCCTTCGAATTGGAGCCATAGCCAACAAATATGTATTTCTTTATCTTTGATTCAAGTTTATGCCTATGGGAATTTACCAAAGGATAACACAATGAACCAAAAATTCAAAGATGACCAATTGAATGCTTAAAATCATACCAACAAGCAGCAGCTGGACAGAAGAGGAATAAAATGATAGTGCAGGAAAAAAGTTCACAATAGACGAAAAGACCAGTCCAAAACGCAGTGGACTCTGGAAGTTCTATGACTGGAGACATTTTAAACATTGGAGGGATTGTTTTTGAAAAGAAGGGACATCTTTAAGAGAAGAACACGTGGGCGGCTTACTAGGGGCAACAAGTGGCAGCTACGTGGGTGAGTTTTTAGTATGGATTTTTGGCTCACCAACGTGGTGTTTTCCTCAAAACTTCTTTGTACATACACCGAGGGTTGTGGAGTTTTACACCTGGAGCTCTCCAACGTTGTTTTTCCTCTAGATTTTTTTTCATAATAATAATTTTCCTTTTTAATAATATTGATATGTTCTTTCAGGGTTGTAAATAATTTATTAAATATTATAGTTAAACGATTATATTGAAACCTTATTTCTAAATTAATTGTGAGATCGAATAGGTTTTTATTAGATTTAATTGTGCATGGGTATTTAATTATTTCTTAAATTCAATGATTTTATGACGGTTTTAAGTTTTATTGAATATATGCATATATTTAATAATTTTGAAATAATCTACTGCTAATTAAAACAACAAATCTATAATTATTTGTTTTTCTTTTGAAATAATCCATAATTATTTGTTGGTTTTAATAAGTGGCAATCCACATAATTTTATTTCCTTAAGAAGTTTAATTTATGTCGTGTAATTAATTAATCTGATTGCAATAAATCATCTGTTAAGTTTGTTGGTTAAAATTGAGTCTTTCTAAACGTTAAATACTACAAGCTGCCTCTAAGGTTGTCTTTCGATTAGGGAGTAATTATTTCATCTGTTTATGATTACCGCACAAGATAAAAAAAGATTGGTTATTATAGATCAATAACTAGAACCAATTTATTCATGAATGTGTTGAATTAATTCTATATCAATAATTACTTGCATGAATTAAGGTGGAAATAAATTTCTTTAACTAGAAGTCTGCTTTATTGAAGTTCAAATCAATTCATTTTTGTTATTTTTAATATTGCATTTTAACATAATTTCCAAACTTTTTTCTTTTACTTATTTGTCTAAAAGAGATAAACCACCGTTTCCTGAAGAGACTACCCTAGTCCACTGTGCTACGGAATATTGTAAGTAGGTTAATTATTTTTGGCTAGTTTTATACACACCATTACACTAAATTACTTAATAAATAATTTATAATATATTTAATCAATATAATTTATGATAGTCATAGACTCATAAAATTATCAAGTAATTAGATAAAAATTGATATATGAATTACTACTTAAACATCAAGTAAGTAGTATCACATTACATCTATTGTGAAGTGGTTCGCAACATATATAAATTCTTCACATATAATAAATAAAGGGAAATATTTATTTTATACCTAGTAGTTATTTCTTTGCTTAGTGGCCGATAGGATACCTTAGTGTCAAATTGATTGACCAATATTACTATTATTAGCTATTATATTAATTAGTTTTCAACTAACGATGGTTTGAAGCTAGTATGGATATAAGTATACAAGTACTTGGAATTTAATTGTTGAACATCTTTATGACATTTGAGGGTTATAGTAACATATTACTAGAGTTTTGAGCATTTACAAGCATTTATTCATTGATTGTGAAGTGAATGAGATTCCTTGAAAATTAAAGTAAGCAAGTAAGGTTTATTTAAGTTATAAACATAGATTGGGATTGGTTTTCTTGTATTTAGGTGTTTGATGCACTCATATTTTCTTATCTTTTTATACTTTTACACTTAGTTTTTATTCTCATTTGATGTCTAAATCACGTGGCTTACATTGATTTTATCATTTCAGGTATTCTAGGTGTCAAGTGAAGAAAATCATGCTAAGGAGGAAGATTTAGGACTTTTGGATATCATTTTCAGAATGAAGAGGTTGAAATTCCCTAAGGTAACAAAAGTTGCAGAAATTCTTATCCTATAAGGAATCCTACTTCAACTAGAATTTCTACATTCCAGAAGATTCTTGTTCGCCACTACAAGAAATGGATCCAGGAACAATCTAGACGGTCAAGGGACATGTAGATTGAGAGAAATGAAGATTTCTAAAAAAAAAGTCCTACCTTGTAAAGGTCTTAATTTGGCAAGGAAAGAAAAAAAAACCTACTTCTACTTGAAAAAGAAGTCATCTCCTTGTAAAGAACCTAATTCTACAAGGAAAGAAAGACCTACTTTTACTTGGAAAAGAAATCCTCTCTTACAAGACCTCCTCCAATATAAATAGGGTTCTTTAGCAATAGTTTGGAGAGATTCAAGTTTTTTATCTTCTTTGGATGTGAATTTCTTTTCTTTCTCTTCAATGTTTTCTCTCTCTCCCTAGGTAGAACCCTAGTTTTATTTTCTTCTTTTCTTCTTCTTATACCCGAATTCTGCACTATGTTTTCTATTATGATTTTTAGCTTTGTTTTAGTTAGAATTATGAATTAAATTATCTTTTCCAATTGTTGAGGCTGTTAGCTAAATTTAAGGTTGTTTTATGAGAAGCATGCGCATATAATTGATGAATTTATGATTGAAAATTTGTGCTGTTGATCTGGACATGATTGTTGAATTATGCACGTGGATTTGAAATCATAAATTTAAATTTTGCATGAATAATTCGTATGCTATCTGATTAATTTAATTGTTGGACAATAAATTGATTAGGTTAAGTAGCAACAACTAATTAAAATTGAAGTCTGTACGTAGGTTTAATTAGTTGGATCAAGATATAGGTTAATTTTATGCATGCTAGCTTTGTTGAAAATTAACTTAGGTTCAGTAGACTTGATTTTAATCTTAATGCTCTTGTTATTGTGTTGTTCATGCTAGTTTTGGATTAATGCAGTGACAAGAAATTGTTGCATGCCATGTTTGTTTTGAATGCATCTATCTTTGCTTGATGAACCCTAATTTTTCAATATAAGATATAATTCGTTTTCAATGATTAAAAACAACCTAAGGATTTAGTGAAAACCTCTGCAATTGGTCTTTAATTAATCTGAACTTTTTACTCAAATTTTCTTAGTAATTTCTCTCTTGAAAACTTTCGACTTTATTTTAATTTTCTAAACTTAAATCACATATTCTTCTTTCTTTTCTTGTTCACTTTTCAACGCAAGCAAACAAACCCCCCAATCTGGTCCTATATCTTGCATTCAATTTCTATTTTCCCCTTTAACATTCACGCATACTTTGCTTGAAAGTAAAAAATCTTCCTTGTGTTTTGATCTCTATGGGACGATACTCTTACTTCACTATACTATAAATCAATTTAAGCAGAGGATTAAATTTGTAAGCTAACGACAACTTATTAGTGTTCCGAGAAAGTTATCAAGAATGTTATCAAGAAGTTATGGTAAATGCATGTTGGAATCGAAATGTCATTTCACCAAGCAACATTCAATAACAAAGAAGAATTCCATAAATAAACTATCTAACATATATTCAGCAAAATTCTAGTCATCATAGTATAGTAAATGTTTTGAGTTTAAATTAAAATAACATAAACAACAGGACTTAATTAAGGTGATTTAAGACTGAAATTAAACTGAGCCACATAATTAAAATCGGCCGATAGAAATGGTAGAGCAAGCGTACAAGAAAAATCAACATTCAATGCCTCTTGACTCATATGATTAGCAAAAATACATAAACAAAACTGTCAAAGAACCCTAACAAATTAAAACTCTAAAATAGTTGTGATTTGCTTATCAGACGTCTCAATTAGATGATGTCTCCACTCTCTAGTCGAACCAAACTTGAGGTGGTTTCTAGTTGAACCAAAGCATCTAATGAATCAAATTTCAATTAAATGAGATGCTTCATGTGACATGGTTCTAAACGGCGTTGCATAAAGCACAATGTCATGTGTTACGTGGGTAAACCAAAAATAATGTCGTTTCTTTTATTTTTATTAAGTTTTTTAATAGAAATGAATGCTAAAGGATCATATGTTACAAAAATAAAAACATAAAAAATAATTGATAGTTTTTTAAAAATTAGGTTCTGAATTAAAAAAATTCTCAAACGGTCATATTTATTTAACTCTAATATCTTATCTTACGTATTTTATAATTATATAAACATGTTAAAAGTAAATAAGTTTAATATAAAATACAAATATGAAATTAATGTAAATTAAGTTAAAATTTAGAGTGTTAATTTAATTATAATTTTATTATAAAAGAATATGATATCCTTTTAAAGTGTATTAAATAAGCCTTTTGAAAGAATATAATAACTGATATGAGTAATTTATTTAATTAATTTAAGAGTTTTGAGTTGAATGATATCACTTTAATACTTAACAACCGCAATAACTACCTAGAATCTTTTTTTTTTTTGTTCCTCGTAGAAAGGTACCAACTATAGGAATACACCTTTAAGCCATCCACTGTTTTATATTGGTACCGATTAATATTATCTACTGTTTTAGATAATTTTAAAATTTATAATATAGTTTTTAAATTTTTTAAAATTTACAAAATATTAATTATCATATTGTACAGTTGAGTTGTAATGTGTATTTTTAAACATATCTCCAAAAATTATAATGATAAATAATAATTACAATTAATATAAAATAATAATAATTTTCAGATATTTTGCATATAAATAATAACCACAATTTTTATAAAAAAGACAATCAACATCATACAAATGTAAATTTAAAAATAATACAAAGTATTTAAAATATTACAATTTCAATTTTTATTATATAATAAATAATAATTACATTAAAACATCCAATAAAAAGAACAATAAATATCCTTAATTTTCAAATTATTATAATTTACAACAAGAGTTCGTGATAAGGAATAGAATTAAAACATGAAACAAAAACATATATTATTTAACTTACTATCAATTAAATATATTATATGTTTAATTAATTAAAAGTAATTATTACTAAAATTATAAATATCTTAATTCAATTTATAAAATTAATTTAAAAATTATTAATAAATATAATTGTTGAGCATCTTTGTGAGGTTTGAGGGTTACGGTAACATATTATTAGAGTTTTTAGCATTTACAAGCATTCATTTATTGGCAGTGAAGTGATTGAGAGTCGTTGAACATTAAATTGAGCAAGTAAGGTTTGTTTAAGTTATAAACATAGATTGGGACTGGTTTTCTTGTATTTAAGTGCTCCAAGGAGAAATATAGAGGTTCTTTTCTATCCTTCAAAGAAAATTATATGAGAGTTTTTTGTCAAAAAAGAATTATTGTAAGAAGGTTCATTATTACCTAATTCAAAGAAGAGATTAGTGGAATCCTAAAAAATATTTAGAAAATTGACATAATCAAGATTTGTTTTTTGAAATTATTATAAAATCGATTTACAACTTCTCTTTCTTACTCTTTATATTTTTTGTTGATTGATTGTGTTTAATTACATTTTTATTGTATTAAATCAATTAAGTGTCTTTATTAAGTTACAAAAAAATTCCTTTGAATCATTAATATTTAATTCATCGTCTCTTGGGTGTCATTAACGACCACGCAACTCATGTTCAGTGCAAGATTATTTGGAAGAGATAGTGACCGGCACATCTACCAACTTGATCAATAGAGATGGTCATATAGGGTCAAAAAGTAAATAATGAAAACAACAAAGATGACAAACTGTTATGGTCCTGTGTTTGGAATCGAGTCACAGGGCGAGTATATTGTTTTTTTAGTCGACCTATCTTGAGTAGAATTTCAGCTCTTCCGAATTGGAAATGGTTCATAAAACCGCGGAGATAGCTTAGAGTGAACAAGCAGCCGGATAGATTGGTGTCTGTATGGGTGTAAACGAAGCCAAACAAGGTCTCCTGGAGTGAATTCAACATTCGGTGACCTTTGTCATAGGGGTCCTTCATTTGTTGCTGCGCTTGGAGTAGGCGGTTTCTGTTAGATTTAGGATAGAAAGACTGTAATAAATCTGTTGGATTGTATTGTATATTATTTTCATAGTTACAACATTGT
>JAOQMK010000003.1:6527246-6540462 GCA_027564415.1 Erythroxylum macrophyllum
ACTTGAAGACACTTGGAATGTCTCGAATTACTTATCATTTCCTATAGTTTCCGACATTTGCTTAGACCAGTTTTTTCCATTGTCTTCTTCTTCTTTTTTTCATAAATAGAACTCGCAATAAATTATATAATAATTTTAGCGGAGTTATTTCCGACAAATCTTTTAATAAGATGAGGTAGCACTTAATAAATATAGTTTCAAAATAAGTATCGCCTGTATCGAAATGACCAGTATATTTAACAAAATAGTCGACGCATTTATTAATTTCTCAATAGATATAAGGATAAGTAACAATCCAACTTTAAGCGAATAGTTCATTAATTTGCTTGATGATAGGATTGAGTGACTGAGGGCGATGGGCTGCCGATTAGGGCTGAGCATTCGGGTAATTTGGGCCAAAATTTTACTGTTTGGGCTCGGCCTAAATTACCCGATTTTTTTTCATTTTATCCGGTCCGAACCTGAACTTTTTCTTACCCGAGCTTACCCGATCCTAATTATCTGAAATTTTGTTCAGCTTTACCCGAATTATACGAAGTTGTTTTTTTTTTGATAATTTTTATAAAAAAAACCCAAAATTTTGTATTTTTATAACCTAATTTGGATAATTGGGCCGACCTGAAGTTTTTTGGAGTTATCCTATCCCGGTCTGAAAATAATTCGGGTAATACCTGAATTATCCGAAATTTAAAATTTTTTTACCTGAATTAATTCAGGCTGGATTGGATAATCAGGCTGGTCCAAATAATACTCACCCCTACTGCCGACGGTAGAAAGTGGAAACTAGATTGTCTTCTTTAAGATTCTAACAGATTTCATGTCCGACGGTAGAAAGTGGAAACCCAACAAAAGACGTTGAAAATGTCGATGTACAAAAAAAGTAAAAAAAAAGGCACAAATAGTGAAAATGATGGTCCTCGAAAAATAAAAAGAAAAATAATGAAGAATTTGGTTGGCCCAATGCCCGATGCCCTTGACTGTGAGATGTTTGGCTGATAACTTTTTTTTTTTAACAAGAAAGAATCTTTTGGTAGATAACTTTTAAGTTATATTTTAAGCTGGTTTAATAGTATTAGCTGTTTAATTATGTCAAATAATTAACATATTTATTTGGGTATAAGTTAATTGGATTGACTGATTTAACCTAATTAATTATTTCTAACCTATCTTAGATGTATGTGATTAATTACAAGTGTTATTTATAAATTCATTAAAACATGTATATGTTAGTTTAAAACGGACAAATAAGATATTATTTATCGAGTAAGTTTGCAGGCAACACAAAGTATAAAATTAAAGATAGGATTTGGATTTTGTTGTTGTTATTATTATTATTGTTATTATATGTTTTATATTTTTTATTAAAGTTATAAACTTAATTTTTGTAGAATTAAATATCTAAAATCTAAATTACTATAAAAATATTCAAAGAAATACTAAATTTATATCCTTATAATTTTTTTTAAAATTATGTCCTTATAAGTTATTTACACATAAACAGTTAATACTAAACAGTTAATTTTATCAAATATTAAATAATAAATAGTTAATACAATTTGCTGATCAAAATAGCCAAATAAATCCTAAAGAGTGTAAGCTTTACGGAGGGGTCAGATTTTCTGTTATGTTCTAATGACCCTGTTTTAACTCCAAATCCCGTTAAATACGATGTCGTTGTTTGATAGGATTGAATCAAAATAATAATAACAGAACCCGGAAACGGGCAAGTGACAGGAACATAGGTCATAGGTGTCCAATCTACAAATCCTCTGGTCCCCACATCACATCTGCAAACAGATTCTCTGTAGTATTAATTAACTAATTACTGCTTTATTTTATTAAATCCCATCCTTATTTAAACGTGGGGTTAAAAATAAATTACGGCAAAGAAGACCTTTGCCCGGTCGGGCAGGTTTTAACCAATTCAGCGTCTATAGTCTATACCTGTCACTTTTCACTATTCCAATCCAAACACGCTGCTTTCATCAGACTCTGAGAGTCAGACCGCCCCAAGTTGGACCTTCCATAGCCTTTTTTATAGCCTTTTCAAATAATATGAGTTGGAAGATAAACATATTCATTTATTTTTTTAAAAATTACGAGTTATATTACATTTTTTAATGGGCTCACATATTTTTGTTAAAATTTTGAAAATTGTAACAATGTTTTTATCTTTACGTGAGTTCATAAAAAATATCCTTTTTATTAATTATAAATAATGTTGTATATTATTAAATCTTTCCAAATTTTATAATTAAGTAAAAGTTTTACTATGTCATAAAAACAATTCGTATTTATTTAATAAAATATATTTAAAAATAAATAAGAAAATAAAAAATTTATTCTGTCTTTTATTTTATAAATTAAAATATATAATAAAGCCAATTTAACAAATTTTATACATAAGATTTCAAGATTTACGATAATATTAGAGAGATATCAATTTTACATGATCTTTAAAGGTTATTAATCTTTTCTCCTCTTCCTATACAAATGCTAACAGAACTAATTTTTTGTTGTCAAGTATTCGAGACTTTCTTCATCGGCATTGGGAGGTGCAACTTCAGCACGTGCATCAGAAAAGGAATCAATGTGCAGATACCCTGACTACCCTCGCAAGCCTTACTAGCCCAGGCATCCACATATTGCAAGAATTGCTTCTACCAGTTGTACATCTGTTTCACCGGGACAAGCAAGGTGTTGTGTATCGGATGGGCATCCGTTAATCTAGTTTTAATTTTTTCTTGTCTGTTACTTCCTTTGTAATTAAAAAAAATAGGCGATCTTCCTTTTTATTCATATACATTTAAATGATATAAAATTGTTCGTTTTTCAATATAAATTTAATAATATACCAAGTTCAATTATTTGGACGGTGTGTCCAAAGGGGAAAAAAAAAATCAAATTTCAGGACCTACCAAGTTATTTTCTCCCTTTATAAAGGCCTTCTTCCTCCCAATAGCTCCCTCATCCCTCTCGCTCTTCTTTCACCTTTATCTACCTACTCTGAATCCCACCATTTTCAGGTAATGCTCTAAGGCATGGAAATCCCATATGGCTTCTTTGTTCTTGATTCTCATCTGATATAATGTCTGATGTTATGTCCTTTGGAATCTGCAGAAACATGGTTTCTCATCGTCAGTGGATTCTGCTGCTCTCTGTTTTGTTTATGGCATGTGGCACGATGGGAGCGCCTCCAAGGAAGCCAATAGATGTCCCCTTTGGCAGGAACTACATGCCAACTTGGGCTTTTGATCACATTAAATACTTCAATGGAGGATCTGAGATTCAACTCCACTTGGACAAGTACACTGGTATACATTCTCTGTGTCACAAAAATAGAAAGTTCAAGCAGAGCATTTGAACTATTATACCAATGCCAAAATGTAATCTTTTTTAAATCATTTGAAAAGGTACTGGCTTTCAATCAAAGGGCTCGTACTTGTTCGGCCACTTCAGTATGCAAATCAAATTGGTTCCTGGGGATTCAGCTGGAACAGTCACTGCGTTTTATGTGAGTTACTTCTACTTGTTACATTGTTGAACTTTTGGGAATTTCTTGACCGTGTAGTTCGGACATTTTCTACAGGATTGGAACTTGTTTTAACTGGTTTTAGCTGGTCAAGCCATTGTCTTTGCTTTGTCTGCTGCCCTTTATTTAGATGATGTTACATGCATTTAATTCAAGAGCTTGAATGTTATATGATATGCATTGTGTTACAGCTGTCTTCTCAAAACTCGGAACACGATGAGATAGACTTCGAGTTCCTGGGGAACAGGAGTGGGCAGCCCTACATCTTGCAGACAAATGTGTTCACGGGAGGAGCAGGAAACAGAGAGCAAAGGATTTACCTCTGGTTTGACCCTACCAAAACATATCACTCTTATTCTATCCTCTGGAACATGTATCTAGTTGTGTAAGTGCAGGAGTCCTCTCAACTCAATTTAATCCGTCATTCTAGCTAATTTGCAGAAGACTTTTGCGTTGAAATTCGATAAAGTTTGTTACTTTCTCACATAATGAGCGAAAATTTCTCAGACCACTTTTGAGCTGGCCTACATTTGAACTATTTCCTTATGATGTGACGTGTTTAAGAGGGCTTGGAAATTTCAGGTTCTTCGTGGACGATGTTCCAATTAGAGTGTTCAAGAATTGCAAGGACTTGGGAGTCAAATTTCCATTCAATCAACCGATGAAGATGTACTCAAGTTTGTGGAATGCTGATGATTGGGCCACAAGGGGCGGGCTTGAGAAAACAGACTGGTCAAAAGCTCCATTTATAGCATCATACAAGGGCTTCCACATCGACGGATGTGAGGCTTCAGTGGAGGCCAAGTTCTGTGCCACTCAGGGCAAGAGATGGTGGGATCAGAAAGAGTTCCAGGATCTTGACGGATACCAGTACAGGAGGCTCATGTGGGTCCGTCAGAAATTCACCATCTACAATTACTGCACTGATAGGGTCAGATATCCTGCACTTCCTCCTGAATGCAAGAGAGACAGAGACATATGAACATGAGAAAAACTCCATTATTGGAAGGCCACCCAGTGCTTGGAGTTCTTACACGTTACGATTTGACTCCTGATTCCTTTCGATTTGTGAGCCTTTCGAAAGTGCCGCTGTCGGGTCCGGTTTCTTCAACACTTGGTTGCATGCCCACTATTCAGGGCTCTATATAAGAGATTTAAGTATTACTGTTACTGCATATCACCATCATTACCATTTATTTATGTTTGTCTACTGCTTTTGTATTATGTATCCCATCATAATATAAGAAAACCAAACCATTTCTTCCTGAGCGAGGATTTAATATTGTTATTACAACATATGTTGATCTATACCACGTTTGTCTGTATTATTCTCGTGATTGCATCTTGTTGACTTCGCCTGTTTTTTATTTCAGTTGTGTCTAATTGATTTGAAGGTAAAGAAAAATAGGTGTTCCATTTGATAGATTAGATTCTATGGCACCTCCCTTCTTGCCACATTGATCAAATACCATCCCATTTCTAGGTTTTATCTTTTTGTCTTTTTTTTTTTAATACAAGGGAGATGAAATAAACAGCCACACGCTACGTTTCTGGCTAGAAACAACAGTTATATCCTTACGTAGCAGGGTTTTATAACCCGAGGGGGGGCTCTTGAAGGTACATAAATCCAATCTGATATAGACTTGTAGATTTAACTAACCAGTCAACACATTGATTTTTTTATCGAGAGATATGACGCAGCTTCACCACCTACTCTTTAATTATTAGTAATTTAATACCTTGAGCCAAAGAATAATTTGTCAAACTCCTGCTTATTGAGTCCGATAGAATATTGATAACTATTAGAGAGTCTGAGTTTAACTCCACCCGACAATATCTTAAGTTTCAGGTCAAAAAAAGATCCGAGTAAGCACCCCACAACTCTGCCTCAAAGGGAAACAACAGCTAATATCACGGACAAATCCACCTAAACAAGCACCAGTAACATCCCTCTTTAATTTCACGATGACCCAACAAAAGAAACGATATTCCTTCCTGAAGAGGAATAGCATCGTTTAACAGTTTTAAATTTAATCTACAGCCATCACAAGAAAGGAACATTAAGTTGCTTGCAGTCGTTTGAATACTTAGCTTAGTACCATCATAGTCTTTAGCAGCTTTAAGAATCTCAGGCATCCATAATCCCATTACTAAATATTCGGTTCCCACTTCCACCACTTATCTTTTTGTGTTGTTGGGTCGTTTGTTTGCTTTTGACAATTCGAAGCAACTGTTTAAAACAGATATGAGGACTAAGCTCTCTTTGCATCCAACCCCAAGCAATGAAAACTAAGCAGGATTACATGTTCAGCAGACTCTTTCAGTTTCAGTAAAACCTCAGTGCCATTTAGGAGGAAGGAAATAAAAAGATTGTGGAATTTACTTCGTCAAGTGCCAAATCAAGCTTACATGTAAAGGTTTTTTAATTGGTTTTTGAAACCTCATCTTTCAGATATTCAGAGCAATGGCAGCGAGCAACTGGGTGGTTAAAATTAGTGAACAACTCGAAAGCATGGTCGATACGTCAACAGAGATGGAGCATTGGAGAAAACGTTCAATCTACAAAATACCATCATGTGTCACGGACTTGAACAGGAGAGCCTATAGCCCTCAGGCAGTCTCCTTCGGTCCTTACCATCATGGGAAAGATCATCTAAGGCCAATGGAGGAGCATAAGCACCGAGCACTCCTTCATTTCCTGAAACGATCAAGGAAACCTCTACAACCGTTTGTTGAGTCGTTGAAGGAAGTCGTGCAGGTTCTGAAAGATTGTTATGATCAACTTGATGTGTCATGGCAGGAAGATACGGATGGATTTCTGCAACTCATGATTCTTGATGGTTGTTTCATGCTGGAACTCTTACGTGTTGCAACCCATACCTTGGATGATTATGCTACCAATGATCCGATTTTTAGCACTCACGGAAAGCTCTATATCATGCCATACATCAGGCGTGACATGTTGATGCTCGAAAATCAACTACCAATACTGCTACTTAATAAGCTAATTGCAGTTGAAAGTGACAAGGCAAAGGTACGTTATTCTGACAACTACCCAAGTACATTCTCTCTGCTGTTTGATTTTTGAAATACCAAATTGGTTCTTCTTCTTCTTCAGGACGAAGGCTTTGTGAACAAGCTGATACTCAAGTTCTGTTTTTCCAGTAGTACCCATTTCTCAACCAAAGATAAATGCTTGCACGCACTGGATGTATACAGGAAAAGTCTTCTCTTTGAGGAAAATCTGAGCAAGAAAAAGAGTGGCCATAGATCATCAGGCAGAGCACGCTATCAAGGTGATTCTGATGATATGATAAGGTCTGCAACAGAACTGAATGAAGCAGGAATCTGGTTCAAGAAAAGTAAAAGTCGAAGCCTGAGACACATCTCATTTCATGGCGGGGTTCTTAAGCTCCCGACGATTGTTGTAGACGATGCCACCGAGTCCATTTTTCTGAATTTGATCGCCTTTGAGCGATTGCATGTAGGTGCGGGCAATGAGGTGACGTCCTATGTCTTCTTCATGGACAACATCATAGACAGTGCAAAAGATGTGGCTCTTCTTCATTCCCAAGGAATCATACAGAATGCTATTGGAAGCGACAAAGCTGTGGCTAAATTGTTCAACTCCCTTTCCAAAGATATCACTCTGGATCCTGAAAGCAGCTTGTATGTGGTTCATAAAAAGGTGAATGCTTATTGCAAAAAATCCTGGAATGAGTGGCGAGCCAATCTGATTCACACCTATTTCAGGAATCCATGGGCAGTCATGTCCCTAATTGCTGCTGCTTTCCTTTTTGCACTTACTATTGCTCAGACTATATACACTATTTACCCTTACTACCATCCAAGCTAGCCGTCTCCTTCTCGTCCAAATTTACCTTCACCTAGACATTTCCACTAGGCTCTCTACAAGAAAGAAAAAGTGTGACATGTTCATTATATATGCTTCTCACTCTCTCCACACTCAATTCTCTGTATGGTGTGCTTGATGAACTTTGACATGTTCATTACATTACTCTCTTCACACTCAATTCTCTGTATGGTGTGCGTGCTTGATGAACTATCATTGACATGTTCATTACATTACTCTCTTCACACTCGATTCTCTGTATGGTGTGCTTGATGAACTATCTTTTGATGCTTCCAGGTTGATACATAAATTCTCCCATATAGTTGCCATCTACAATATTAATAACTGCAGATCCCATTTCTCACTTACGACTACTGAAGTATAATGCAATAGGTGATATTAAAATGCCAGGAGATTCGTCACCGTCTGACATGAAGCTGCATACATGATTGACAACAAGATCCATATTATCATCACCTAATAAACATTTTAACCCCATAAGAAGGGCCTCTTCATCAAACTTTATTTCTGCACATATTTGTATCACAACATTGTCTCCAATGAAGAATTGGAAGAGATCAGAACTCGTTTCATGTTTAATGTATTTGTATATGAGCTCTGAGTCAAAATCTTTACTATGAAAGAGGAATCCACTGAGGTCGTACATTTTTCCCAAATTTGTGAACAAGTTCAATCGCTACTCGTATGTAACTGAGGAAATGCCATATTTCATTTACTGAGGAAACAGTAAGCAATAAAGGATCTTATTGCTCCCATCTTGTAAAGCACTCTGAACCAAAGTCCTTCATATGCTCCAACTAAATGCAACAAAATAAGTTGAGTTATCTTCGGGTGGTGAGGACAATAACGAGTTAGAAGTTGCTTCTTTCCCTGTCTGCTCATCTTCCAATTCCTATTAACCCAAGCTGCAAGAGCAGGAAGTTAATGACATTTGAAACAAGTGAAAAGAATTAATGTACAGGAAGTGAACAGCACAAAAATAACCAGAGAAGGAATAGTACAATGTTGTTTCCAGGCTGCTTCCAATAGAAACCTTGGAGGACTACTGGCAAGATATTGCAAGCTGCAAGCACATATAGCATCAATGCATGCATCCCCATCCATTCCAATACCAAGGTAATTCGCCTATATCCATACATATCAACCTGTGCAAGAAAACGATATTGTTAGTTTTAATGAATTACTCGTATCATAAGCTCTTAGTATGTATAACATAAGAAATTTTCCAACCAGCACGTAGATTCCAACAAACAGAATGCCAGCAACTCCAGCAGTGACACACATGTAACTGAATGTGTAAAGAGCCTTGTTGATGTGCATTCCTATAACAAGAAAGATTGCACTTCTCATAGGATGTAGCCAGATACAATAGAAGAAAAATACAAGGGAAGAAGCAGCTTAATTAATTACTTACCAAAGAAGTCCAAGATCAGCCCAAACAGGATGAGAAATATTGACGGGATCATCCAGTGACATATTCTATCGTTATGACCCTTCATAATTGCAGACAGTAGCGTAAATAGAACTTTGAAGAGAATGGACGAACACAATTACAAAAAATATGAGACTTCAAAAATCTTTCACCTTGAAATGAAGGACAATATGCCCGTAGTGCAAACCAACCAAACACGTTACAATTGCCATTACTGAACTACAAGCACAGACACAGGGATTACCAAGAAACCTTAACAAGAGAAGATCTAACTTCCAAGTCAGAAACCAAGTTTTACTTGCTATCTTCCCATGTTTATCAGCTGGTACTTTGCTACCAGCTGTTTCGTAAAGCAAAGATTATAGCATGCATTATTAACGCCGGAAGGTATTACTCTACAACAAAATTTCAAGCCAACCTCAGGAGTCCTTCAGGATCAAAAGGGGCTTCACACCATGAAGGAGCATTAAGGGGCAATGGGCCATAATCTGGAGAATTTAGACTGCATTCCTGTTCAATGAGATGCAAATTACATCAATACTAGATAACTTGCTCAATGACTAGAAGAAATTAGGGAACTAGAACTAGGACAAGTAATTAAAGGGCTCATATTAACAACCTTTGTTCGTGCATAAACTGGCTTTTTGTATAGATGTTGAGTTCCCAGTAACACACGATCAATCATTCCAACAGCATTACAAGCTGGACTGGTGTCCCCCCTCACTTCACATTTCACCTTTTAGTGAATATTTATAAAAGATTATTTCAAGCCACTCAAAAAGCAAGCGGTAAGTGCAGATAAAAAAAATTCTTGACTTGGAAATAGTTATGCTTCTAAGTTCTTGAGGTAGGAAAGAAATGAAATGGAGCTCACTGAAAGTATCTTGGGAGCAGAGGAAGACTCTCCAAATGGAAGCTGAAACTCCCAATCAGGAACATACAAGCCATACAGCAAGGCAAGATATAGAACAACTAGCACCAAAGCCATGATCCTGCGAAAGAATATGCCAATTACCATAATATGGATAACTTAATTTCACAAATAATCTTAATCACAGCAGATGCCAAATTTCAAGTTTGAAGCACAACCAGTCATTTTACAATAGTTATATGGCAAGTCAATCTTTTTATGAGATAACCCTGTCTGTGAGCCTGAGGGTTTGCTGTGGCATCAATTAGAATAACCGTGGGATGAATCAAAGTGGTTACCATTGGAGTCTATATTTCTTCAGTGCAGATGTAACTGAAGTATCCGAATCATCCCCTTTCAGCCAAATCTCACATGCTGCAGCTACTAAATATGCTATTGCTATTCTCTGAGAGAAAAAAGAGGCATTAATTATACTACTTTGAGAATTTGCATAGCCTGAAGTTTGTACAGAATTTAGCTATAGCAATAATGCAGACTTGATATGGCTAAAAAGTTGATTTAGGTACAATCAATTCCCTCAATAGCATCAAATGATTTCAATTTGCTAGACTTTACAAGCCTAAACTGATCAGACTATAATGAAAAGGAAGGGTTAGGACAGATAAGGGTAGGGTTAGGACAGATAAGTAGGCATACCTGCAATATACCCGTCCACCTTATTCGGTCAATGTCAACTCCATAAGTTAAATCACTGAGGCCGTGCAAAAAACCCCCTGGACAGATGTGAAAGTAGAAACTGTTGAATATCTAACATGAAAGTCTGGTAACACTGCCCTCCTTGGTTCTCATGAAAATGGAAACAATAACAAAGAAATTAAGCGAGTGCTCTACAATGCATAATGTAGCTGTTAAAGAGGATCACCTTGGAGAAAAAGTCCTAAAAACAGTAGTTTGAGTGCTCGCATCGATGCTTTTCTAGTGGCAACGGCTTTGCAAGACAATTTCTGTGTGTAAGAACAATAAAAAGAATAACTGTATAAGAAACGTAGGAATGTGATTGTGTAGGAACTTTTAGTGTTGTTGTGTGTTATGTCTACATAATAAAAGCATAAGAAAGAGTACCTTGTAAGTGAGTGCAAGGGAAACACCAACAATGAAGAGGAAAAATGGCATCACAACATCTGCGAGCGTTAGACCATTCCAAGGTGAGTGATTAATCATTGGCAGCAATCCACCAGCATCATCCACAAGAATCATAAGCTGCATTTTAATGTTTGATATCAACAAGTAAGACGATCATTCTAGATATTTCAATCCAAAAATTAGACTTTCCTGAAAACATATGTCGCCATCACAACAGGAGTCGTGGCTAAAGGAAAGAAGTAACATTGATTTCAGTCCCTGTTCACTGATGTTGGCTGTCGTTTGACTATATTGGAAGTTCTCGATGAGATTAAGGTGCAATATATGATATGGTTTGAAAACATTCACTGGAACTTAACATGGGCTTAGATTTTCCGAACATGTTGGAGAAGAGAATAAATGCACATGTAAACTTCCCACCATTTTGGGATCAACAAAATCTGGAACTAATTTAGAAAACCAGACGGATATGGGAATAACCATAGGCAAAACACAAAAATAGAATGGTATATAGACTTGAAAATTTGTTACAGATACATACATGGAAAAAAGAGTGAATATAGATATCGTATTAAAAGGAAAGTCTTTCTGGAGTTCTGCTTAATCAATTTAACAGGTGAGGAATCAAAAACAAAGCAGAAAATCAAAAACTGGGTAATGGACAAAAAACAATTTTTGTTTTGTTCTGTGAGTTTTACGAATTACTACAAAGTTGGTAAGAGATATTTTTACTCATCGGAGTAACTCAATCGTGTTGAAAACAAACAGATCCCCCATAACAGGATGTACGAGATCTGCAGAAAACGATGAAAAAAAAACACAAAAAAATGGAAGGAAAGGACACGGTAAGGACAAGAAAATCCAGTTACCGCAACAGCGAGTCCTCGAAAAACATCGAGCGAAACTAAACGGCCAGTCTGGTGTTGTTGATGTTGGTGGGGGTTTGAATGTGGAGAAGAATGGTTTAAGAATTTAGTTTCTTTCATAACAGGAAGTTTGCGGCTTCGATCGAGATTGGCATTGTATCCGGAGTCGGAGAAAGAAAGAGCCAATTCAACATCTTCTTCTTCATGATGACGGGATTCACCCACTTTTCTCAAAGACGGCCTCTCACCTTCTGCTTCTTCATCATAGCTTTTAACAGGCTCATAGTGCGTTGCCTTTGGCCCTTCCTTACTCATACCTACCAAGAGATGATATAACCAAAAAAACCTGATATGAAGATGGTTGTTTGTTGATTTCTCTGTATCTCTTCTTTCTTTGAACTCAATGAAGAGCAGTGGAATGCACCCTTTTTCTGTATCTGTATTCACAAGAGAAAAGCATCCCCAAGTGCATCTATATTATCTTCTTCTCATCTTTCATCTTCAGCCTCTGCTTTTATAACTTGTGTACTCGCAATGACTGTATTATATTCTATATTTCTAGGTAGAAAGAGTTAATGTATGTCCTATACTCCTACATACTAAACCGCGTCGACCATAAAAAAGAGGAGAGGAGAGGAGAGGAGAGGAGCCACGGAAAAAAAAAAGAGAAAAGAAAGCGGTGATAAGATAAGGGAATAAAGGCGGGGGAGAGTAACGGATGGCAGTGTATCAGTTGCCGTATCCGCTTCCGATTGAAATATCACCTTTTAACTTTTTTTATTTTTGGACTCTAGCTCCTATCGTACTCTTTTACTCCCCTGACAGGTGTCGGCGACAAGTATTCATATATAATTTAAGATTTACAGGTATACTCCACTTCTCTTTCTTACCATTGTGCTCCTTTTTGACATCCTCAGGACTAGAGACGTCCAAGGCTACGTTTACTTCTGTTTCGTAGTACAATGGATTGGACAAGAGCTAAGTTGAAGTCGTAGGGTTGGGGAACCTAGTAGAGACCTAAGGGATCGATTAAACTAAGTAGAGAACTAAGGGATCGATTAAACTAAGTGTTCAAGTCCAGTGCGATGCACGTCTCGCTCGCTCCTGTACGAGGGGTTTATATCCTCTTCCTCAAATACCCCCTTATAATAATCCAAACACATAGGTGAGTTTATAAGAAGTTTTCTTGATTTAAGTGAAATTATAGGTTTAAACTGTCCTTATGTATGTAGCTGTTTAAAACTTGAGGCAGAGTTTTACCTCTCGCAAGGAACCTACTTGATTTGAACGAGAATTAATCTAAGTGTAGATGACTTAAAGATACCTTTCTATAGTTGAGACTCTCTTAAAACACCTCGTGAGCCAAAAAAAAACCGTTATAATCTAATTTTAGTTTCAAAACTAAGTAATTTTATATGTAAACGCTTCAAATATCTTATTACAACCTTATTTTTTCTGGTCTTAAAATAATGTTGTTTTATACGTAAATGGTTAGAAC
>JAOQMK010000003.1:6689270-6700924 GCA_027564415.1 Erythroxylum macrophyllum
GTCAAAATGGAGCTTGGCTTTCTTGTTTTATTTTAATTTTCTTTAATTTACTGAGTAAGACATGGCTTAATTTGAAGTAAAATAAGTTATTTTATTTTATTTCAAGAAGAATAATACCCATTATTCTTATGGGACTGAATCTTCTGTCCAATATTATGGTGTCTTATTCTGTCCCATAAATCTCAGTCATTTATTTATACGGGATCCACATAAATAAATGTCTGAAATTCTTGGAACAAAATAAGACAATATAATATTAGACAGAGAATCTGAACTCTTGCCCTTATACGTATCTTCTTGTGTTTTAGAAATAATTGTACTCGATGCTGTTTAATCTCTTCACTATCCTAAATACTCAAACAACTACAAAAGAATATAGTTAATTGGATCATGATTGTTATAGAATTGGTAGTACATTTGATAATTTATTACTTTGTAATGATGAGCGTAGCTTACTAGCAATCATGTGGCATTAATTTGCTCTTATGATTGTTAATCAAATTAAGTTGGCTAAAGCAATCAATGAGATACACTCAAAGCTATCACATGTAGCCTTCTGAGAAGGGGAGGTGTAAGGTGTTGCTGAAATCAGAGACTAATGATAGATTGTACCAACGAGATCACAAGTATTATTATGAGCATGCATGTTTTATAACAACTTTATCCATACCCAAAAAGCTTCCCATACTCCGACCTTTACATGATTGCTCAATACATGAACCCTCCAGAGCCCAATTATCGTTCCCACGATCCCTTCGACTTGATGATTCGGCTACAATAAGGTCGTTTTGTTTCTTAATTTATTATATTTTTATAAAATTTGATTACTAAATCTCCAAAAAATTTCATTAATTACAATAAATTATAGTTAGAACATAAAAATGATTTAAAATGTTCCTAAAAGATAATTGACTCTCAATTTCTTCGTTTTGTATTAACATGCTCTTTGCTTGTTCATTAAGACAAATGTAGAAAGAAATACACACGTAAAAAGGGTCATGTTACCCTATATTAACACAATGGGAGGCTTTAATTTTATGTAGGTTGGAACACAAAAAGAATAGATAATTATCTCATCCATGTGCATCCAATTTGTGATAAAATTGTATATATAATGATACGTTCCACAATCCATTCATCAGCTTTTCACATCCAGTGGTTACTTTCTTACAGCTTTTGATTAAATTCCAAATGGAAGCGACTTTTCCAAATTATTATCATCAACTTTTGTGGAGCTTGGGGCATTCTTTGGTACCTCCACATTGGTATATGAGCAGAGACCAGCGTCCATGTATGAACATGATGAAAGAAAGGCATGTTGGGGTGCATGTGATATGAACACAGTAGGCACACTTTTTCGAACGAAACAATCACTACAAACACCTAACCTACTACCTTTAAATACCCATAATATACAAAACAACACCTTTAATACCTCCGTGAGCATGCATTCAACTCTATATAGCTTGTCTCTGGGGTGCATCTTTATACATGTGTCGTGTGGTCCTCTTATTTTCATATATATCTACTATTTTCTTGACTTCGAGAGATTTCATTTTTCAAGAGCTGTGTTTCAACTAAATAGAAACATCATTTCATTATAAAGTGAAATTGTAATTGTGCACGTAACATATTGTAATTACATTTGGGTTTGTTCCCATGACTTGTCTTATTTAAAATCACGGGTAATATAATTTATACTCCCTCCTATTCAAAATAAAAGTCGTCTTAGAATGATGCACATTTATTAAGAAAGTTAATGAAATATTTAATATACCCTTATTAATTGCATGTTGAAGTGCCTTGAAAATATAATTTGTGTAATTAGAATGTGAGAAAAATTAAAGGGTAATTTTGGAAGTAAAATTATAATCATGCATGAAAAGTCACGAACGACACTTAATTTGAATAATTAAAATTTCTCTAAAATAACTTTTATTTTAAATAGGAGGAAGTAATTCATAGTTTAAAATCTTATTATATTCCATATTGATAATTCAAGGATTTATACGCTGGATATAGGTACTGATCTAAAGTTCCAAGTTTCGATACTTTTAATGTGCTTGTTGACCAAGAATGCTAACTTACTTTAAGCTTCATCACCCCACTTGCCATGTAGTTGCGGCCAAAGTCAGTATAGGTCAAAAATGTGTGATGACTTGGAGGATAGACATGTAGTTTTTATATCAGAACTGGCCCCAAATTTGAGGGAAAGTTGTTTTGACCACTGCATTGGGATTTGGGTTAAGGAGAAAATGACCAGATGGGCACGTTTTGATAGGTAAATGCTACTAACATTCATAAATCATTGTGATTTTGTCTTCCTGTCGATATGTGTAGACTTTGAGTCAATATTTAATGGTCACCATGTCACATGAGAATTCAGAGAATCTTGCCGAGTGATTTATATATTAATTGAAAAGTGGATACAAATTCCTAATTACATAGTAAATAAAATAAAACAATGCAATTAATTAAGCACACAAATTAGATATGCTCCTACTCCCGACAATTCTTTTGTTTGTACAAACTTGAGAACTTAAATGTTACAAAAAATAATTTTTATACTTTAAAAATACAGTGACTAATTCTGTATTTCATTTTATTTTTAATTCAGTTATCTAATTATTTTTTTATTTTCTTCTTAAGTTTATGTTTATTGTATATAATTAATTTATATCACATCTTAGAGTTATTCAAATTGGATTCAAAATATAAAAACATTATGCTTATTTTATTCCTATTATATCTTATGCTTTTATAATTTTTTTTACATATTTTTAGTGCCTTTTTTGCTTCTATATTTTCCTATTTTAATAAACTCATTTTTGTGCAATACTCTAATATGTAACCCCCTCTCGGGAATCTCACGTTAAGCAAGTAAAGAATTTTAAAATAGTTTATAAATATATGACAAACCCCTCCTTAAAAGGTACCTTATGAGGTGAAGTTAGGCCTAAATTTATCATGATATCAGAGCATAAACTTGTCTTAATGGTTTGGGATAGTACTCGACTTATTGTAGTATTTGCCTAATATGTTCATCAAATTCAAATGTCTAGTCTTACTCTGAGTTAAAGAGTGTGTGTCAAGAATTCTATATTAAACAGGTAAAGAATGTTAAAATAATTTATAAATATATGACAAACTTCGTCTTAAAACGTACCTTTGAAGCGAAGTTAGACCCAAATTTATCACGCAAGCATGTCCAGTATAGAGAAGCACTTAGTTAGGTTGACCTGGAATGTTAAAATAAATCATCAAAGTTCTTCACAGGAAGAGGATCGTTTTGTATGCCTTTGTCAACATTACGAAGTAATTTTGTCATTGCCATAGTATTTGACCAACAAAAGACTGTTATTTCCCGTTCAACTTTCGTGGAGCTACTCGAAGTGCATGCAAACAGAAAAAATTCCCATAAGACACAAAACGACTTGTGTTACGACGAAGAAGAGGTGGAGGACGACGACGAATACCCAACTACTATATACTAACCTATTAAGAAAGTAGAAAGAACATCTGCAGCTTTGTGATACCTAACCTTTCCAGGTAGTATGATGTTTATGGAAATTAGCAAAACTAGCTTTAGCTTCTCCTATCTTTTTTCTTTTAAAGATAGAGGACAAAAAGTTTATAAAATTGTCCTCAATAAGATTTCTTATGGAATCATTTGACTAAGATTTGGTACCTGAAGACTGACTCAATATACCTACACTATATCGAGGGAAAAGACCTATGCTCCCACTTTATATTTTTTTTTTCATATTTTTCTTCAAAGAGATCGGTTCTTTCGTAACTTGCACGTACTCATGTTTGTACGTTTCTTATGTTTCACACCTGTAGCCTGAGAATCAATAACTTCAATTAATTACTGGCCGAATTTCTCAGAATATGAATTTACCTCGCAAAGTATGCTATTTCATGACATATCATATTAACAAAAAAAGAAGAAGAAGAGGTGAGATAGAAGTTTATAAGAGAAGTTAATTAATAATCAAAATTTAAATAATTAATTTTTATTTACAATTCCCTGAAATTTAAATTTAAATTATTTAGATTTGGGATGTTATAAACAATATCAAAATGTTTTTTGCTAATATAATATTGGATTAAGTGGAGAGTGGCATCGGGAGTAGGATCATGAATAATGAGTGGCCTTAACAAACTTCTAATTAGGAGATTTTGAATTGCATATGGAGTTATGTTGAAGATATTAAAGATTTAAAGGGGGGAAATTGTAATATCTCATATCAAAGATGAGTTTTAAATAAATCAAAAGAGAAGATGAGGTAAAAGTCTTTATAAAAGTATGAAACATATTAATTAATTCTTAACTAATTAAAACATAAATAAATACATTGTTTCTACTTTCTTTTCAGAAAAGGTTTTATTTAAACATGAAAAAAATTCTATGATAGCGAAATTTTTTGACAACTATAATTGCAGGAACATAACCTAGTACTTTTGTTGAGGCTGTTAAGCATGAATGTTGGAGAGATGTTATGCTCAAAAATACACAAGCTTTGAAGAACAATGATATGTGGACAATGGAGGAGTTACTACTGGAAAAAAAAGATATTGGAAGCAAGTGGGTGTATAAGATAAAATATAATTTAGATAGAGTGATTGAGTGACACAGGATAAGACTAATGATTATAGGAAATAACCAGGTTAAAGGAATCAACTACAATGAGACATTTGCTTCAGTGGTGAAGATAGTAATTATTTGCACTTTTCTAGTAGTGGCAGCTACAAAAAGTTGAGAGTTTCATCAAATAGACATTCATAGTGCCTTCTTTCATGGTGTTTTAAAAGAGGATGTATACATGAAGTTGCCTCTAAAGTTTCATCCACAACAACTAAGGATGATCTGTCGCCTTAGAAAATTATTATATGGTTTGAAACAAACATCGTAGTATTGTTTTTATAACCAAGTTGGTTATTGCTCTAAGGAGGTATAGATTTGTTTAGTCTCATTCATATTATTTATTGTTTAGTATGAAGAAGGGTAAAATTCAGACAAATTTCTTGTCCTATGTTGATATATGATTTAATTATTTTTGACAATGATAATGATGAATTTAGAAATGTAAGAAGTATTTGAATGAGTGTTTCCAAATAATGTTGGAGTGTTGAAAATGTGTTTTAGGAACTGAGGTTGCTTGTAGTCTTGAAGGAATTTTCTTATGTCAATTCAAATATGCGTTAGATATTATCTTTAAAGCAAGGATGTCGGGTGTCAAACCTGCTAGCATTCTGGTTGAGCAAAATTACACACTAACTTTTTAAATGGAAAACTATTTGATGATGCGAAGCGGTATAAGCGTTTAGTTGATATATTGATTTATTTATCTGTTACTCATCATGAGCTTAGATAACATGATAATTAGAATGATTGCTCACTCTCCAAATTGATTCTTAAAAGATCAATATATATAAGTAATAGACCTGAAAATAAGGCTAAAAAAGGAAAAGAAGAAATCTTCTAGAATAAGTCTCTTAGTTAAAATACATCACCTTCTTAAACTTCTAAATACAATAAATTTTATAAAAATGTAACGATATACATATATGCTAACATGTTGAATAAAACAAATGGAGAAAAAAATTAGATGGCTAGTTTAAGTTCATGAAGTATTACTTGTTGAAAAATCGGGATGAGATCTGATCTTATATGCGGTAGAATAATTAATAAACCTTTCTGTTTTAATTTTCCAAAAATTAAGATCATTTTAAATTTTATAAAATGAGTAAGATTCATATCTTATTTCGAAACTTGATCTTTTTCTTGTTGTTTCCCTTGTATCGTATCTAAAATTGGCTCATCTTAACCACCATAACTGCACAAGTGTCCCTCCTCTAATGGTATTCATAGAACGTGTTGAAAAAACTTCACAACTATTGCAAAGAGGGTTAGGCAAGGAGTGTGATCTCCTTTGAAGTCTAAGCCTATTTATAATAGGTTCTATATATTATGGTAATTTAATTGAAGTTAAATTCTAATTTCAATTAAACTTTAATTAAAATTACAAATAATTGTAGTTAAATATCAATTATGCCAAAATAAGATCCAATATCTCATATTGATCCTTATTTAATTTCTTTGTGTGTGACCCATTAGGCTTCTAAATATGATGACAATGAATATAAATCATAACTCTAAATCATATTTAGGCTTAGATAAATTAAACTCCTTCAATTTATCTTTGATTATATAATTAAACAATTTATATTCATAAATTAAGATTAGTATCTAGAAATGTATTTTAACCACCTAAATATTATGAATGTCTAAGTGGTTTTCACTAATCATTCTATGCATGATTTTTTGTATAATTCAATCCTTTTATCATCCAATATTTTGATTAAACATAAATTATGAAATTAATGCCAATTCTATTTAAGTCTATTCATATTAGTTTTCTATCATTAGTAATTGATTCAATTAATGACATTAAAAAACTATTTTCAAAGTGTCATTTCACCTTGACTAAGGATTTTTTGAATCAAATACTGATTGAAAACAACGGAACATTCTCCCTAATCACTTTAGGGAATGAATCCTATATTGATAACTCAACTACCTCCATATAGTTTATACTATATCCAATGAATTATCTTTGACTAGAACATGTCATAAGTAGTATTAAAACATAGCAATCCCTATACAAGATAAATTTGGAGATCTCAACTCAAAAAATTACTTATACAATCATTATAATAAGAATTTCTATAGACGTATAAGTAATGTTCTAAATGAGATTCTCACATAGGGCCAGTTTAATGAACTTGGTCTCTAATATGCACTCATATATTAGTTTAAATATCTCTATACTTTATTTTATGAAATCAACTACTTCCTTGATAAGGAAGAAACAAGACGTCCACTAATCTTTTTTTACGCTATATTAATGTCGTGCCTTAATTGAACAATTACTATAAATAATTTATGAATAATACATAAATATAATATGAATATCATAATTATAATTTCATCATAAATTCATTTGCAATCTATATTCATCTCATGGACTTTATTTACATACATATGAATATGTATAAGATAAAGCATGCCTTTAAATTATTTTGTCCCTAAACTACAACCAATTGATTGGTTATATGGTATAAACTAATAATCTTCCACTTGTAGTAAGCCAAACGTTTAAGTATCTTATACTATATCACCATATGACGAGCATGTTACTGTTGGGATAGTAATTGAGTAAGAGAATTCAACAAGATTCAATATAGTAAATAGTTGATGAAATCTTACTACTTTCATCTTAATTATCATCATAATTAAGAGAAACTAGCTAAATACATACTTGGATCTTTGATGAGATGTTAGCCCCTTTTATGTGCCTAATGGCTCTAATGTTTTACAATATATTATTGTCTTGAACAATGCAGAGAACTATATCAAATTCATTAAATAACGTATTGATCCAAATAATCATTTCCACTAAATGAAATAAGTATTATAGCTTAATTAGTAAATGTTGCTACATTGGAACCTTTCCAATATCAAATTAATAATGTTCTAAGTAAAATGTACTTTAATTTGATTAGGATTTACTTTTAAAGCTAATATCCATATAACCTTGAACTCAAATATCAACGCATACATAGATTAATGTATATCTTCAATACTTTACAAGTATTAGATATCTCAAATACTAAACATCTTTAGTACATTATCTATGTACTTAGAGTAGAATAGGTAAACAACTTCCAATCTATCTCTATAAATCTAATTCTTAGAATTACGTTTTTACCCTTTTATATCCAATATGAAAAATTATATTTTCAACAATTGGAAATACGAATTATTATTCTCTCTATGAGTAATATGCCTCTATATACTCCCACTGAAGAGGACAACTATACTCCATTAACCTTGCTGTAGATATAATAATTTACAATAATTTACAAAGCAACTCTTTAAATTTATCTTAAAAGTAAATCTTTCGACGTCTCATAACTTTTTAACTGTACATCAAATGTATTAACAAAGGCACTATTTCCAATTTGATCTATTATTATGAGATTTTAATCTTTCAAATTTTATCTTACTCCCACTATTTATCTTAAAAATCATTCTCCAATAAGTGATCATTAAAACAAACAAGTTGTTTAATTGATTTGTAAGATTATATCCAACCTTGTGATACCTTATAACCTTTTATTACCCAATTTAGTTTAAAACTTAGTAGATAATATATGCTTTAACTAAGCATCACATCCTAAAATCATTTACTTTGACTTTTTCAAAGTGTTAGTGTTTCATATCTAATATGAAATCATTCTAATTGGTTTAATTGGAACTTTCAAAGGTAAATTGTAGTACTAGACATAGCTACAGAAGAAATAAATATTCTATATTATATTATATTATATTATATTTTCCTCCTTACATAGAGCCATACTCTTATTGAATTTTATTGTGAAGGTATTCACAAAATTTTTTTATTCCTTATAGATAAATGAAAAAAAATTATATCTCATCACATCTATCTCTTTGTGGTGCTTCAGCATTCTCAATTCTTAAATTTTACTTATATTTAAATAATTTGAACTCTTCAAATTTTAAATCAATATTTCATTTAATATGTATAACTATATCACTTATATTTATTATTAATTCTAACTAATTATAAGAATCATCCTTTCATGAATTGTTATTCTATTCAGTACATCACAAATATAAAATTAGAAATTCAATACCATCATCATCCTTTTACTAAATGTTGACTTAGGTTATTCTTCAACTTAACAAGTTTTGTTTCATACAATTCATAATTAAAAGGAAACATATATCCTTGTATGTAACTTTATGATTCTCATTATATTAATTTAACTAATAGGGCATAATGGATAGTCTTGATTATCCAACTTTGTATTTTTACCACTTATGTTAACCATAAGTCTCCTTTAATCTAACACATACAAACTATTTGCATAAATTTAGATTAACTAGTTTTGCTCAACATTTTTTTTTCTTATCATGCCTTGAACATTGTAATAATTTTGAATATAAATTTATTGTCAAATATTTGTAAGTATAAACTAGAAATATATATGATCTCTATCATATTATTTGTAGGCAAGAAAAGTCATGCAATCATTTTTTTTCTAATGAAAACTATTGTCATTCTATAACAAATGCATTCTTTTGTAGCCCATGTTTATATTTTTAGTAGGCTAAATTAAATGGAACAATTGCATCAAAGTGTTATAGTTTACAGCTTTACTTCATGTAACCTTTTGCATCTTTCTATTATGATGTTGACATTCATCTTATATGAGATCATCAAAGTTTATAAGACGTTAATAAACTTAAAATGTCATCACATTTTGTCATTTATATGATATTGACATATCTTTAAAGCTTGACATTGAATCCTCAACAGGGATTAATAGCAATATTGCATAATGGACATATAATTCTTCTATCTAACGTGAAGAACTCTTCTCAAATTTAACCTACTTCTGAGAAATTTGGTTTACTATCTTAGTATCAATTATACTAAACAAGGTAATTCAACTCAAAATAAAATATAAATGTAAGAAAAGAAAATAATAGGTTATATGCTACGACTACTAAATAAGATTAAAGCTTTAATCATATATTTAGTTTCTCCCACTATTTTTACGAAATAATAGTCCTCACTACTATTTAGAAAGATTACTTTAGTCTTTCTAGTGGACTAGGATCCAAACAAAATTTAGTTGAATTTAAGTCACTCCATAAACTATCTAAACTTAAATTAGGTAGATAACAACTTTATTAATTATATCTCATATGACTCCTAACTCTTGCCAAAATATATATAATATATTTTTTATAACCTTGCTCTAAAATCATACAATTAGGAGTCACTTATCCAAATTATACAAATTTAATTAAGTAGGACTCATTAATTTATGATAAAACATATTCTGATTAAAAGAGCCTTGACTCACTCAATATGTCTTACCATAAACAAAACTCTAGTTTTGTTCTTAAATTCTGGAAGGCAATAATTACGTTCTCAACATGTTATATTTTAATGAGGGATTTAAATTTGTTCATCTCATCAAATACAAAATTGCATGTAAAATATCATAAATATGAAACAAACATTTTTAACATATATATCAAACATATAAATAAAGTATGCAACTTATGCACTCATAACCAAATTAAATGCATAAAATATCAAGCTTCATTTGATTTTAATTATTGATCTTTATAATCCAAAATAATATTTCTAACTCTTTGGGAAAAGATATTAAAGTAAAGACATTGATTCATAAATAAATTAAATTCCTATTATGAATAGAAATTAAATTTGAATTGAAGATAAAATTTAAATTCAATTGGAAACTATTTCTAGTTACCTTGACTCCATTTGCAACATTAACTGAAAATAATTTTTAATAAATTATACTTCCTATATATTATAATTTAGAAAAACTCTTTTTTAAAATTTTATAAGTAAAACATTCTAATCCAATTAAAAAACTATTTCTAATCTAATTAGAAATTATTTTCCTCAATTATAAAAATATTTTCTAATATTAATGGAAATTACTTTCAAAATTAAATTAATTACCTTTTAATTTAATTAATAAAGCCCTTTACATTATTTATTTAGAGATTAGATACTTAATCGATTAAAATTATTTTCTTAATAAATTAAAAAAAACTTTTTTTAAATATTAAAGAAAGCTCATTTTCTCAATTAATAAATGAAAACAACTTTTTAAATTTAATTAAGAGAAATATCTAATAAATCAAGAAAATTTTTATTATTCATAAATAAATTAAATAATATTTATATAAATGAAATAATATACTTAATTTATTTCAATCAAATTGAAATTTTGATTAAAATAAATAAATTTAATTATGAAATATCTTTCTTAATTACTTAAGAAATGCTTCTCTTCATTTTAAAGAATCTAATTAATTAATTTCAATCTAATTGAAATATAATTAATTCTAATTTGAGAAACGACTTTTCTAGGTTTTATTTAGGAATCAATTTAATTATTTATTTTGATCAAATTAAAAAATAATTAATATAATTTTGGATTTTTTTAAATTGAAATAAATAAATTTAATTATGAAATATCTTTGTTAATTACTTAAAAAACGCTTCTCTTAATTTTAAGGAATCTAATTAATTAATTCAATCTAATTGAAATATAATTAATTTTAATGTTAGAAACAACTTTTCTAGGTGTTATTTAGGAATCAATTTAATTATTAATCTTGATCAAATTAAAAAATAATTAATATAATTTTAGAATTGTTTTTAAATTTAAAACTTTTTAAAATTTTGTTTGCAAATATATGTTGGAATACTCTTTTGCAAAACAAGGGTTGAATTATTTTAATCCAATAGCCAAACAAGCCTTATTCAAATACTAAAATAAGTATATTCTTGTAAACAAGCTTTGTTCCAACAATAGGATTCATTATCTTAGTTGCGAAATAACCTTATTTTTAAGGATGTCAATTTTGGACCGGCCCGACCCAACTTGATTTTGGGCTAGGTTGACCGGGTCGTGGGCTAAAAGTACTTGGCCTGACTGGGCCACTGGCCGAGCACGGGCTGGTCTGTAGCTCGATTGTTACTTTAAAAACGACGTCGTTTTACAACCATACT